>CAUYPK010053181.1:0-11736 GCA_963574355.1 Loris lydekkerianus | reverse complement strand
TCAAAGTATCTCAAGAATGGAGGAAAAAGTATCCAATGTACTCAGCCCTACTATGAAGCTAAATTATAGCTTTCACATGAAGGCTATAACCCAACTATAGCACAAAACTATGGGGAAAGGGCCAAGGAAGGGGAAGGGAGGAGGGAGGTATTGGTGGAGGGAGGGTAATGGGTGGGGCCACATCTATGGTGCATCTTAGAATGGGTATAGGCGATTGCACTAATGTACACAGCTATGATTTAACAATAAAAAAAAAAAAGAGTAAGAAAGTTGAACAATAAAAAACATGGGAACAGGTAAATCAAACAGTGTTCAAATGTCCAATGAACATGAAAATAAGCTTCACATTTCTAGCCATTGGATGAATGAACATTCAAACAACAAAATGTTCACCATCAATTAGGGATGAAAAAAAAACAAACACTGAGAAAAAGACATAGAGGGCAAACATTTTATGCTGATGATGGTAATGTAAATAAGTATAACCACTTTGGAGAATAATTACTCAGTACTTTAAAACAATGTTATGCTCAACTCGGATTTACACATTTATTCTACGTATGTCTAGATACCTGTTCCTACAAAATTCTCGTTTGTAGACCAGCCAATTATTCAGAAACAATTATTTATGGGTCTCTTAGATTTCTACACATTTGCAAGCAAAGACTTTAATTGTCCTTTTGTTTCTGGTTATCTTTTCAAAAATGTTGTAAGGTAAATAGTCTTAGAAAAAAGAGATATTGTCTGCAGAGGCAGGTCTGCTTATTGACCAGTGCAATTAAAGTAGTATCTACTTTTGGAACAAAAGCCAAGCAAATTTGCTTCTGGCAAAACATAACAACTCCAGGCCCCCTAAATTCAGGTTCTCCTATTTTGACGCAAATTCACTGTGTACATAGTAAACAGTTGGAAACTGGGGAGCAAGGGGAGTTGGTGCAAGTATGAAAATTTTCATGCTGGTTGAAAACCATGAATGATAAAGTCCTTTGCCTCTGACTCAGATGTCCTTTGTCTTTTGCTAGAAATTATGAAACTATGGACATCTGGGTGGCGCCTGTGGCTCAAATGAGTAGGGCACCGGCCCCATATGCTGGAGGTGGCGGGTTCAAACCCAGCCCTGGCCAAAAACTGAAAAACAAACAAACAAAAAACTATGGACATCTAACTTATCTTACAAATAGAGTAAAATTTCAGATTCTTAGCAGTTCTTGACACAGACCTGTACAAATTAATAATGGCTCAGTTCAGGATAATAATAAAAAAAAGATCAATTTAAATGTACAGCAATGGGACAATGTATTTTAAAAGCTGTATCATATAATGGGGTAATTAAACTGAGTGATATTGATGCACCATGTTTAATTATATGACTGCTATTTTTATTAGTTAAAATTAGTGGATTGTTGACAATTTTAAGTGGTTAAACCTAATATTTATAGATAGATATTGAAAATGGAAAATAGAATTTTAAAATCTGATTTGTTGATAAAAACTAATGTATGCAAATGTTTAAAATAAAACCCTACTCTTTCTTTTGTCACTGATCAAGGGCTATATATTCTACCCCAGAAGGAGTAACACTGATTCAGGAAAATACTTATCCCTGGACTGAATAGGAGGAGGATGAAAATAGAGGAATAGGTCTGAGATTTCAACTTTATCTAAAATTATATTTTTAAAATCAGCAAAGATCAGAAGTAAATATCATAATATACTAAGTAATTTTTATTACATGTGTGTATGATTATGTGGTTACTGTAAAACTTCCTAAGCTCTGCTTTACACATTCAGTGCCCATTCTTTCCTAATTAACAGAATTATAAAGTATAGTGAAGATACAGAAGCTCATAAGGGTGACCAAAGCTTGGAAAACAGTCATCTCAAACAGGCTTTCCAAATCTCCAGAAGCAGTACCAGCTCTCTGTCCTCTCATTTTCTCAGAAGACCTATGTTGGTTTATAGGGCGCTGTATTTTTCTTCTAGAAAATGCATTATGAGTCACTCAGAAGGGCTTAAGCCTACTCTAAAAATTTCACCATGTGTCATTAAATGTCATATAGTTCAGCACTAGGAAATTTTTTCTCATAATGAGAAATGCAAAGTCTGGGCTGGTTTCAAGTTTTTATTTCTTTTAATCTTGAGAAAACATTAATGAGTACATATACTTGAAAAAAACATCTTAAGAGTGCAATGACTATGTCCTCTCTAAGCTATCTTCCTATCTACCATCTTAACATATTTTTGGATGAATTCTTTGTGTTTTGTTTTCTGTTTTTTATCACTGCCAGCCTCTGTATCAGTGGGCTCCCCATCTGTGTATTATTCAGACAATCATGGATTGAAAATATTTGGGGAGAAAATGGATGGTTGTGTCTCTGCAAACATATTCAGACTTTTTTTTCCTTTCCTTTATTTCCTAAACAAAATAGTATAACAACTCGTTTCACATCATTCACACTGCATTAGGTATTACAAATAAAATAAAAATGATTTAAAGTCTAAGGGAAGACGTGCATAGGTTATCTGAAAATCCTACACCATTAGAAATAAGGGACTTGAGTCTCCATGGGTTTCCATATCCAGGGGAGGTCCTGGAAACCATCCACCATGGATGCCAAGGGGTGATTGTACATATTTCTGGAAATGATTGGAAGTGCCTAAACAAAATAAAAGCAGAGAATTATAGCTATTTAGATAAAATTTGAAGAGATAATTTTTGTATTTGTATTTTCATTTCATAGATTAAAATATGGAGGTGTCTCTTAATAGTGGCTGTGTTCACATATAAACTCATATCTTCTGACCCATTAACAATATGAATTTCAACATGCTAAGTTAAATTAAAATTCTAACTAATATTTATTGAGTGCTTACTGTATGCCGGGCACTGTTTTATGTCTTTACCATGCATTACCTCATTTGATCCCCACATGAATCTGAGTTAAGCGCATTTACTTTTTCCCCCCATTTATAGATGAGGGTACCAGAAAGGTGAAGTACGTTTCACACCGGCATGCATGTAGAAACTGGTAGAGCTGCCCAAGCAGTTTTGTTTACCCCCACCCTATCACTCTTCTAGATTAATTAAGGGCAACAAAAGCTTCAAGAAGTTTTTGTCTTATCAACTTTCAAAGTTGAGCATTAATGTTTCTAATCTTATTCAACAATCAAAGAGGTAGGTATTCTTTTCATTTTATCAATATAAAACATGAAGACAAGAAGAATAAATGAAATCTTGATCCTTGGGCAAGAAGAATTATAATGTTAAAAACAACATGCTCTGATTTTTGGAATGGTGCATTAGGAAGTTGCTCTTGGTACCTTTCTCAGGGAATGGTAACAGAAGAGAGGCAAAAGTCTGTCATTTGAGAGACTTAGGGGCATCTCATGGTTAAGAAGTTATGGCCTTGGCAGTTGCTTGGTTGTTTTAATGAGACAGAGAGAGTTTTTCCTTTTCATTTTATTACAGAATGTCATCACAAAATAGGACTTGCCAACATCAAGGTTGGCATTTACAGTAGCTGTTGCTGTGTGACAGAAACTGAGCTAAGAGCTCCATGTACCTTGTTTGTGTTTGTTACAGTATTTAGCCAGCACACATGGTCCCTATGTTTTGTTGGGCACTTTTCCAAGAGGCTTGTACTTGTGAATGCATTTTAGTCCCACAAAAACCATATGAAGCTGTTATTATTGTTGCTCTCATTTTGTAGGTGAAGCAATAAATTATTGGAGCCATGCTCCTAACCCTTTGAAGTCTGGGTCCAGTGTTAATCTTAACCATTACTGAGCTGTCTGTCACATCAGAGTAGCATTGTAAATGATGTGCTCTTCTTTATTCCATGAGGAAACTAAAGACCGGAGAACCTAAGTATTGTTTTGCATAGCTAGGACAGGAACAAAATTGTTTAACCTTATGTTTGACCACTATGATTTTACTTAGCACATTTTATGCTGTTCTCTCTCTTTCTCTCTCTCTCTCTCTCTCTCTCTCTCTCTCTCTCTCTCTGTCTCTGTCATAGAAGACACCGAGTATATAATAGCATTTGCCTTTCTTTTTACAATTTAAAGTCGTATTACCAGATGAATTGTTTTACATCAAGCTGGAATGCCAACCTCCTACTTTACTCATACATTTGTGCTTCTTGTCACCTAATATTTTGTTATCAGTTACCAATCAATACCCATGAGTTGGTCACTCTCTAAAAGCACCTTAGAACACTATGTGTCTGTAAAGAGAAAGAGCAAGCTTCATCAGGGGAGAGGGCTAAGAGAAGGTCATGCTGTTCTGTCAGCCATTCCTGCAGACTCTTCCACAACGCCATCCGTAGGAAATTGGGACAGAGTCTAACTCTGACATTGGAGACTTTTTATAAAAAAGTGATATGGGTCTTATTCTCTTTTTATTATTAAATCATAGCTGTGTACATTAATGCAATCATGGGGTACAATCTGCTGGTTTTATATACAATTTGAAATATTTTCATCGAACTGGTCAACATAGCCTTCATGGCATTTTCTTAGTTATTCTGTTTAGACATTTATATTCTGTATGTAGTAAGTTTCATCAAAAAAAAAAAAAAAAAAGAAAAGAAAAGAATAAGATCCTCAATCTGACTGGGCTACCTAACCATTAAGATGATAGACCTAAAGAGAGGGTAATTGGTGGGACCACACCTACAGTGCATCTTACAAGGGTACATGTGAAACTTCCTAAATGTAGACTATATATGTCTTAACACAATAACTAAGAGGGTTCCAGGAAGGCTATGTTAACCAGTTTGATGGAGGTATTTCAAATTGTATATAAAACCAGTGCATGGTGCCCCATAATTGCATTAATGTACACAACTATGATTTGATTTAAAAATAAAAGTGTTATGGTTTAGAGATTCCCCCCAGTTCTAAGTTCTGGCTAAACAGTGCATTTTGCTTACCAGGTTAGTGACTTCCACTGACCATTAACTCTCTATTTTCTCATCTTCAAAATGGGGATGGGTGTGTGGATGATACCTTATAAAAATTAGAGATAACATTTAAGTGTCTAGTAAATAGTAGGAGTACTGTCTCGTGTAAGTGCCTATTATCAGGTGGGAATTAAAAACTGATAGTTATTTTTACGTTTTCTAAATGTTATAGAACCAACATTGCTGGCTTTCAAGGCGTAGATCTCAGGTAATACCGAATGAGGCATTTAGTCCATTTTAAATGCACTTCAATCATTGACACATTGGATATTAATTCTCTATCAACTTGAGAAAATTTTATTTTCTTATTAAAAATTTTTATTTTCAACTAATAATTGTATATATTTATGAGGTATAAGGCAATGCTTCAAGAAAATTTTAGTAATAAAATATTTCTGCTTGACAAGTACTTTTGGGTATCAACTTTTAAAAAGGTAACAGCATGTATCTCCATTTATAGAACCATAAATCAACTAATTGACAAGGCACATGTACAATGCACACAAAAAAGGCATCTCTACTGACGGTTTCCAATAGGCTGTGAATTGCCAATCATAATATCTTCTCTAGAAAGGAATCACACATAGGAAGAAATCACAAAATGAAAGATTATAGAATTTTTCAGCCGGGTGCAGTGACTCACATCTGTAGTCCCAGTACATGGGAGGCTGAGGCGGGTGGATTACCTAAGCTCACAGGTTTGAGACCAGCCTGAGCCAAAGCAAGACCTCATCTCTAAAAAAAGTAGCTGGGTGTTGTGGCTGGTGCCTGTAGTTCCAGCTACTTGGGAGGCCGAGGCAAGAGAATTGCTTAAGCCCAGGAGTTTGAGGTTGCTGTGAGCTGTGATGTTACAGCACTCTACTGAGGGTGACAAAGTCAGAGTGTCTCAAAAAAAAAAAAAAAAAAAAAAGGCTACAGAAGTTTCTCCAGTGATTATTCCTATTGTTTGGTGCTAGATCTCTTTTCTCTAGTCTTGATTTTATGACTTCCTGCCAGGAATTCTGAGTGGGATGTTTGAGAACAGTGTATTTAGAATCCTGATACTACATATTTCACAGCAGACTCTGAGCCTGTGGACCTTCCTAATAATGCCTGCTTTAAATGCTGTTCTTATTTCTGTGTTTTCTTTCTTCCTCTTGCCTGTGGTTGTGTACTTCTGTTTTATCGGGAAGAAATGAGTTTCTCCTATGAAAGCTTTCTGTTACCTCTTAGTGCAAGCCACCGGGCTAGACTATAGAAAGAGTTATCCATTTTCTTTTAAATTAATGTAAGTTTTTGATTCCAGAGAAATAGTAGGACGTTTTCACTACCTCTCTTTTTGCTAACTATGAATTCTGGAAACAAGGACCTAACCAAGTCGATATGAGTTTGGGAGGGCATTAAACTCTGGGAAAGGAAGGATATGATCACTCAGTGAAAGCAATGGCCTGAAATGTGTGAAGCTTTTGTGGCTTCATTATTTGGTTATTAAGAAGTGGTTTTAACATCAAAAGGTTGCTTTTTACTCACATCTGGCTACACTGCCAGTGTTGGCGGAATTAGAAGTGATCAGTAGTTAGAACTCATTTCAAATTCTTCCCTATGGAATGGCTTCCAGGAAAGGAAGAAAATACTTTATTACAGTATGCTTAATTTACTTATTTAACACATATTAAATATATCCCTCCCTTATGATAAATACTTGAGTTAAAAATATACGTACTGTGATATAGCCCCATCTTGAAGAACTTATAAAGTAATGAGGGTGAGGATATATAACCTAATAACTGCAAAACAGAATAAAAAGGGATAATTTATTCCATTTACCCATGGAGAACTGTGAACCTCAGTTTCTTCAGAGTCAAAATGATGACTACTAAAATAATTCTTACTTCAAATGGTTTTTAACAAGAGAATATAAGTAAAATGAATGGTGCAGGTAAAAGGAGACAATTAATAAACGAAAATCATCATGATTATAATCATTGTTCTTCTTATAAATCCTTTAATAAATATGTTTGGACAAAATGATGGAAGTGTACAATGTATTTAACTCTACTGAGAAAGACTGGTAAATAGCTTCACATAAGGGGAGATAAAGTATTTTTCAGAAAGACAAGTTGATAAAGGGCAATTTCAGGCACATGACAAATACTCAGTAAATTTTACCTATTGTTATGTTGAAGGAGGTGGAGCTATCATAAGTTTGAAAGGGCATAATGAGACCAAAGAGGCAGATGGAGGAAATTTTAGGTAGGGGGAAGTATTAATGTAAAAGACAATGTCACTGCAATCCCCTGTGCCATGATTCGATAGTGCTGGGGATAAAATGTGAGTGAGATTCACCTGGAGAGGTAGGCAGGACACTTCACAAAGGGTCTTGAATGTCAGGCTAAGAGTTTATACTGTATCCTACTGAAGTGGGAAGTCACTAATAGCTGTTTTTTTTTAGGGACATGATCAATTTTTCACTTCAAAATTGTCACTTAGGTAGGAATAGAGAAGTGTTGGTGAGTGGTAAGAGGCAGGGTAAGTTCAGAGACATCTCATAAAGTTTAAATAACTAAGAACCTACAGATTCTGTCCCAGGTTTATATCCTAGGGGGAAAAAACATACACAGCACAACCTTTGTTCCAAGAGCATTTATGATACAAAAAAATTGGGGGCACAATCCAAATATCTAGTGATAGGGAGAATATTATATAAATGACATTGTCTAGTAAAGGAATTAAAAGAATATTGTGACTTTGATAAGTTAAATTTAAGAGTTCAAGTATTAAAAGTATTAAATTAAAGAGTTAAGAGTATAAGCAAGAGTTGATCTCTAATACATGTGAGGAAAAAACTGAATAATGGTAAATATAATCTTTTGCAATTCATAAGCATTTGAGAAATAATACTGTTTAGGGACACATGTAGCTGCAGCAAATATATAAAACAAGTCACCAGATTGATTGTGGTTGTTATATCAGGGGAAAGAGGAAGGGCCATGAGATTGGAGAAGGAAATAAAGAAGTTTCAAGTTTATTATGGATGTTCTATTTTTTGATAAGTCAAATTTTAAGGAAAAGTTGACAACATATTATCATTTGTGATCTACAGGGTGTAGGGAAATGGATTTTATTCTTTAATAGTTTCAGTACTTTTTTTTTTTTTTTTTTTTTTTTTTGAGACAGAGTCTCACTCTGTCACCCTGAGTAGAGTGCTATGGCTTCATAACTCACAGCAACCTCACACTCTTGGCTAAAGGGATCCTCTTGCTTCAGCCTCCTGAGGAGCTCACACTACAGGCATCTGCAACAATGCCTGGCTAGTTTTCCTATTTTTACCAGAGACAAGGTCTTGTTCTTGCTCATGCTGGTCTCGAACTCTTGAGCTCAAGGGATCCACCCACAGTGCTAGGATTACAGGCTTGAGCCACCATGCCTGGCCACTTTAAGGCTTTTTTAAAAAATGGAATGTGTGTTTCATTTTGTTCAGTGTGTGTGTATGTGTGTATATGCACGTACACATGAGCAAAGTTCCAAACGCAGCAACTTCTCTTTCCAACTGTTTCAGAGAGTGTTTGAGTATTTTGAGACTCACCCTTTATCAATTCCTAAAGATAGGAAATGGCCAAGAATAAGAGAAATAATATCATCTCCAACCCCAGAAGAAGGCTCAAATGAAGTTAGAAGGGACGGTTTCACACTAATAGCCACCAAATCTTTCAAATATTACTGAGGCTCTTCACAGCTTTCAGATAATGAAATCAATGAGGACCAAGCCCTGCTAATAGTTCATGAGGGGGAACTGACTTTTGGGGGTGGGAGGGTTAATGACTGGAAGGTAGACATGGAGTGGGTATGATGGCCCAAAACCTAGAGCAGGAATGAGTCAGTTTGCAGTTCCTGGGAAATGGGACCTCACTTGTCATTCAGGGCAAACCATTTTATTTCACCTCCCACCCTCTTTTGCGAATTGCCTTAAAACTCTGTTTTTGAGGGAGTGATGGAAAATTCTTTCTTTTTAGTCATACTTTTTATTGTTATTGAAAATATAGTCGAAGACTCTTATGGGGAGAGGGAGAGTAAATAAGATCAGTTTCAAAAAGATGAAGGAAGTACTCTCTTAGGTAATTTGAGTTTTCAATTCAGTTTAAGTCACCAAACATTTTATGTTCCCTTTGCCAAATTAATACCTCCCAAAAGCCTACGCCACCAAAGTGGGAGAGTTTGTTTTTATATTTCTGAGTTTTTGTAAGAAAATTTAAATATCTAGTTAAATGTTGCATTACAGCATTTGTCTATGGTGTCCCCTCCCTTTCCCCTTTCCCATATTCTTAGGCTATAATTGGGTTATAGCTTTCATTTGAAAGCTATAAATTAGTTTCATAGTAGGGCTGAGTACATTGGATACTTTTTCTTCCATTCTTGAGACACTTTGCTAAGAAGAATATGTTCCAGCTTTATCCATGTAAACATGAAAAAGGTAAAGTCTCCATCTTTCTTTAAGGCTGCATAATATTCCATGGTGTACATATACCACAATTTATTAATCCATTCATGGATGAAACTATCCCATTTTTCATTGAACTTTCAATTTAGTCATTTATTTAAGTAGGGGGGAATCATGAGTCCTCATTTTCTTCATTCCATTATAATCCATTGTTATAATCATTTATGTTGATTCTGAGAATGTCCCCAAATTGGCAAAGGGGAGCCTATTCAAGCTGGCTTCTGCATCTCTTTAACATATCATTTTTATTCTTTGAACACCTCTTTTTTTATTGTATAGCAGAATGATCTGGGCTTGCCTTGAACTTTCCTTGTATCAGACCTACAATCAGCTATTTCTCTCAGGAAACCTGATTTCTTTTAGGGGAAAATGGTATTTAAAAGCCAAGATCTAGGTGCTAGATGTGTTTATTGCTATTAGGATGTTGCCACGTAGTAGATAACACACACACACACACACACACACACACAATTTCTATATTTCTCTATATATCTATGCTTAAAACCATGAGTTCCCAGTGATATACCTAATTTCAATCCAATGTCTTTCCATATTGACCTTCAATAGGAGAAATTAATCTTCTATTATCTTTAAAATATTCTGTTATTTGATCAATTCTCTATTGGTAGTTGTAGTGGTTTGAATGGTGGCCCCCCCAAAAGATGTGTCCATATCCTTACCCCAGAACCTGTGAATGCTTGCCCTTATCTGGAAAAGGGAGCTCTGCTGATGTAATAGAGTTTAAAATCTCAAGAGGAAATAACCTTGGACGATTTGGGTGAGCCCAAAATCCAATGACAAGTGTCCTTATAAGAAAAACACAGGAAGATTGGATTAAAGATGTCAGCCAAGTAACAGCTTTCCTGTAACTGGGCACGGCGAATCTGGGGAGACAAGACTCCAGGCACCTCTAGCCGGTGGGATCTGCCTATGATCATCCCTTTGAGGATACAGGGAGCCAACAAGGGACTTCTGGACCCCAGGAGGAGGACAAAAACAGTGGAAAACTGGCAAATGGATGCGTGTGTTCGATTGACCTAATAATACCGGCAACCATGAGTACAAGCAGCAGTGAGACTGCAAACCAGAAAGGCCTTACCTGTGAACTGTTTTGGTGTTCTTGGACTTGGCACTCAGTTGAGCTGCCTTGAGGAGAGCTTGAGCAGGAGTGTGGAGTACGTTGGGCATTGCCTGGGGCCCCAGAATGAGCCGCTGAGGTGGGCAAAGTAAGCCATTGTGTAAGAACTGCTCTGGCAAGCTCCACCCTCAGGGTCCCAGAGCAAGGATGGGGGCGGGACAAAGTAACCTAGTGACTGAGCAGCCTAAAGGCGGGGATTGACCTGCCTTACACCCTTAATCTTTAGGGGCAGAGTGAGGCGGTTTTGGCACACTGGAGCCTTGGAATGTTACCCTGGGTAGAGTGCAGTGATGTCACAGTTCATAGCAACCTCAAACTCCTGGGCTTGGTGCTACCCAGACCTCCATAAGAGGTGTGCAGTGAGCCCCGACCAGTGACCCACACCCACCGGGCCTCCGCATTCCCTGACCAGGAACTGCGGGAGCCATCCAACCCTGCATCCTCCCTCCTGAGTCCTCCAAGCCTCCACACTAGCCTGTTCATCTGGCCAGGGACCCTGGTAGCTGCATGCCCTCTAGAGCAATCCCTGCCTCTGCGCAGAACCCTTCTCCTCGCCAGAGACTGCTGGAGCCTTGGGCTCTCTGTGCCAAAGTCACTTGGCGCCAGGCACTCCCAGAACCATGTGCACCACCCCCAGCCCTGTTGCTGGATCCGGGAGTGTCACACACTGGAGCTGCTTCCACAACCAGAACTCCATAGCTAGACCAGCCCCAGAGGAACTACACAGGGTCACTCCCTACAAACATCCAGCAACAACAGAGTGATCCCGTTGGGGTCTAATCTTGGAGAGACACCTCCCCAACTCTGAGGATGGCCAGATGCAATGGTGAAAAACAATCATGAGGTGAAATCAACAGAAAAACTCTGGCAATATGAATAATCAGACTAGATCAATTCCCCCAAAAATCAATGGGGCAGAAACAGCACAAGACCCCATGCACAAACAAATAGCTGAGATGTCAGAAATTGAATTCAGGATCTGGATAGCAAATAAGATTGGATTAGAATTCCAAAATTTATCTCAAGAATTCAACAGATTCAAAGACCAAATGACCAAAGATTTTGACACATTGAGACAAGAAGTTGCATCCCTCAAAGATCTGAGAAACACAGTAGAATCCCTCAGTAACAGAATGGAGCAAGCAGAAGAAAGGATT
>CAUYPK010053180.1:0-46415 GCA_963574355.1 Loris lydekkerianus | reverse complement strand
TGGATACTTTTTCTTCCATTCCTGGGATACTTTGCTAAGGAGAATATGTTCCAGCTCCATCCATGTAAACATGAAAGAGGTAAAGTCTCCATCTTTCTTTAAGGCTGCATAGTATTCCATGGTATACATGTACCACAATTTCTTTACACACATACTCTCAAGAGCACTTCTCTATGAATACCCCAAATAAAAATCAATATCTCAGAGTCTGTTTCCTCGCAGACTTACCTGAAACCATAAACAATTGCATATCTAGTCAAATGTCAATCTTTGGCTTTCATGGTAGAGCAGGAAAAGGGGGAGCAAAGTAAAAAGCCAGGGCTTCTCCAAAGTGGGAAGACTGATAGGAAAATTTTTTCACTTCAAGCTTTGATCTAGTGGGCTATATCTACAGAGCAAGTCTGGAACAAAATAAAAATTCTCTTCCCAGCTCCTCAAACACACACGCACACACACACATTTTGCCTTGATGCTAAAGAGAGTCAAAAGACAAAATGTAATCATCTCCATAAAACTGAATGCAAAGCTAATAAAATGAGTTTTGCCAAGGCAAGGAATATGTTTTTACTATATTTATATTTCTAACACTGTAGCATATCATTAAATATTTGCCAAATGAGCATTTAGAAATCAAACACTTTTTTTTTTTAGTAAGGCCTGAAATCTAACACATTTAGGGTTGTAAATTAAATTTCAAATTGTAACATAGAAGATAATGAGTTAACTAATGGTATGAGTTTTCTTGTTAGCATGGTAATTAATAACAAAATAATATTTTCAAGATATTATCCTAATTCCATAGTATTTTAAGTCCAATAAGTATAATTAATATATGAAGGTTGTACATTTTTATATTGTCTGAGAAATAATCTGTACTAATTTGTGTGGGGGATTAAAGGTGGTCTGGTTAAATTAGCATAGCATTTGGTCATTACACTAATTCCATGCTATACTTTGGATGAGCAAGAGAAGGTAAAATCCTTTAGCAAATGAAAAATGAAAGATAAAAGTAATAATTGCACTCTTTCCTTGAAGAGCTTTAAAAATGATTGTCTCAAAACTCATTCCAAGGGCATATGTGTCTCAATAAATAGAAATAAACATTTACGAAAGAGAAAGATATGTTAAAGTAATTGAGAAGTATGGATGCATATAATGCGTGTGTGTGTTTAAGCATGCATGCATTTTAAAATTTCATTTTCCTATTCCATGAATGCTAACTAAATTCAGTTCTCTAGAGAGAAACCGTAGAAACTGTATCATTGTTCAGGAAGCAGGAACTGGCTTTTGATAAAAGGCTTCCTTTTCTCTTCCACAATGCATTTGGGACCTTCACAGTTGATTACTGTAATACATATATAATGTAGCTTTGACGTACGATTGAGAACTATAACACATTTAATACTGGAAAAAAACTTGGCTAGCATCAGATATTTTTAATGAATTGGAATCTAGCCTATTTTACTTCGTCTGAAATCAAGAAAGAGTGCCAGGCTGGTCACTAAAAACTAGTCAGTTTCTTTTATAAAGAATGCTTAGGTTTTTATTTATTTTTTTGGATACGTGTCCAAAAATCCTTCATCATTACACTATAAAATTCAAATGAAAATGGGCCTTCTTACAGACCCCATTAACTGAAGTATCATATTGATGATGGCCTTGCTCTTAGGAATACAAAGATAATTGTACTGTATTCAGTTTTTTAGATCACTACTTTTCTTTGTATGGTTATGGAGAGAAATTTTATTACACTAATTTGGAAGGCTGAAAAATGATGAGAATCCTTTTCTTTTGCCATGCTTCAGTTTATTTACAATAAACACTACTATAAGAGATTTCAGATGGGTATTCAAATGCAACTAAAAATGAAAAACAATAAAAGTAGAACCCTAACAAGAGCAATAAATTAGGGTAGAAAAACTTAATTATTGTACTATCACCAAATTTCTATTCATTGTCATTTGATTTCACTGATTATATAACATACAGATGTTAATGATTAAAACTTTTATAGGAAGCACTTTAGGAAGATAAGAATATATTTTAAAATACAACTTGTAAGTCATATTGAGCATCCCCTGATGGGCTGGACTAAGAAGGGTATAGCAGTCCTATGATATTTTGCCAAAAATGTGCAGCCAGTTAGTCTGAAAAAATGTCAGACTACACAAATTGAGGGATATTCTACAAATGTAACTGGCCACTACTTTGCAAAAATATAAAGGTTCAGAAAGGTAAGGAAACACAGAGGAAATGTCACAGATTGTAGGAGACTAAGGAGGGATAATGATTAAATGCACTGTTGCTCCTGATTTGGTCCTAGAAAAGAAAAAGGATTTAGTAGGAGAAAAAAACACATGAATACAAATAGTCTGTTGTTCAGTTAATAGGAAGTCCCCAGTTCCAACAAACCATATATGTTCTATAGGTTTGTTCTTAAGTTAAAATTTGCATGTAAGTTGAAACAGGTACACTTACCTATACCTGTAATAGTCTCCATTTGTAAGTGCAAGCCATACCTCAGTTTGATGCTTGTAACTTGGGCACTGCTGTGTACTGATTGTCTACACCCAGAGTCATACACGTCTTTAGAGGTGATTATTTTTTGCTGTTTTTATAATAGACATCTTTTAAAAAGCCATTTCTGTTTACTCTCTTAGTTTTTTTTTTTTTTTTTTTTGCAGTTTTTGGCTGGGGCTAGGTTTGAACCCACCACCTCTGGCATATGGGGCCAGCGCCCTACTCCTTTGAGCCACAGGCACCGCCCTACTCTCTTAGCCTAATTCATCCTCGACCAAAGGAAACTAAAATTAACAACTGAGTTTTATTCTACAAATTCTTCTGTATAATCCTATAAAGAAAAACTTGTCTCTCACAAACACATTCATTCACAGAGGATTTATTGCAACTGTTTTGCAAATTAATATATTACATTTGGTTCAAGCAACAATTTTGCCTAATGTTAAAAATGCCCCATAGAAATTTCTTCAAGTTAATGACATAGATATAATTAATTACTTTTATGAGGAAATAGTCTATGCTACTTAATAACTCATTAGTATTTTTCAACCATTCTCATATTGATGGACCTTCAGTTTGTTTTTAATTCTAGTTTTTAAGTAGCAATTCTATAATAAACTAGGTTTTATAGTCTGTGCATATTGATACTTTCTTTTCTGTGAGATAAATTCTCATGACTAGGGATATTAGAATAAAGAAGAATCTTACTTTAGGTATAATTAGCTGTAATATTTCTCTTGAAGTAATGATTCAGCCTTCTCCAAGTAATATACAGGTGTAGATCTTTTCACTTACTGCTAGCCATAGTATTATCATCTGAAAGGTGTAAACGGTGGCAGCCAGACACCAGGCCGTGAGACATTCAGGCCAGGTTTATTGAAAGAGGACAGTGACCTGCCTGGGCAGTACAAAGATGGTGTATGTTCCTGGGGGGCAGTAGAGACCACTTTTATATGGAGCCACGGAGGGTGGGCATATTGCACAGATAGCCTGTCAGGTTCTTTGTCTTTCTGTAGAACTTTTGGTAGAGGGGGTTAGCCAAATCCTTTGTGTCTTTGTTTTAGGAGGAGAGGAGGAGAAAGAAGGGAAAAGGGTTTGTGGGTGGCTGTTAGGCCCCTCCAACATCATCTCTTAACGTTTTTTTTTTTCATATGAGTAATGAGTAACCTTTCATTGTTACCCTAAAATCTTTGGAAATTAGTTTTGTCCTCAGCTAGGAAGTCTGAGTGAACCTCATCTGAGCTCATCGTAGCTCTTTCTTGAATTGGTAGTTGGTAAACTTTTTCTGTTGGAAGATTTGTCTTTCAGGTTTCACTGTGTAAAAGCTACTTGCAGAGAACACATATTCTTCCATTAATTGCCTCCTATGGTGTAAAGATTTTTACAGCTGTACCACGTATTTATGTTTTATGCTGTGTTAAAATAAGAGTCAAAAGATTTTTTTTAAAATTAAGCTTATAAGCTAAACTTTATAGTAAGTTAAAGTTAATTTGTTAGTGAAAGAAGAAAACTAATTTGTAAGTTTGACGTAGCGCCGTGGTACAGTATTTAGAAAGTCCACAGAAGTGTTGGTTAATTTCCTAGGCTTTCACCTTCACTCCTTTCTTATCCTCTAACTCACCCAAACCAACTTCCAGTCTTGCAGGCTCCATTCATGGTAAGTGCCTTGTACAAGTGTGTGTTTGTTTTACCTTTTGTAAAGAATCTTATTGTACCTTTTCTACATCTAGATATGTCTATCTAAACAAATGCATTCAAATACTTATCATTATGGCACAATTGCCTACAGTATTCAGTACAGTCACAAGCTGTACAGTTTTGTCGCCTAAGAGCAACAGGCTAGACCATACAGCCCAAGCATGCAGCAGGCTATACCATCTAGGTTTGTGTGAGTACACGCTATGATGTTTCTACAGTGACCAATCACTTAATAATGCATTTCTCAGAATGTGTCCCCATCATTGAGTGATGTATGCTTGTATTTCTTTGCGTATAACTTACTTTTGTTGTCATAGCTCCAAACTTACAGAGTTGCTATGAATCTAGTGGGAATTTAATAAAGGTCTGTTGATTAAATGAATGTCCTTTGTATCTATCGCTTACTTTCTTCTGTCATTAATTACTTCCAATTTTTTATATCTTATCATAAACATTATATAGTCAATGGTTTGTTAGCAATAATTATTGTACATTGCCATAATGCTAATAGCAGCTAAGTAATACACACAACAAATTATCGATTTGTTTATTCTAAAAAGATACTTTTGTTCCTTAGCAAAGGCATATTTTAGCCCTATTTATGAAGTTATCTCTCTTAATTGCTATATTTAGACTAACATTGGATATAGTCTTGTAAAGCTCCTCAAATACTCACTATAGGAATAGAGCGTGAGTTCAGGATAACTCTTATTTCTAAAATTGTTTGATTTATTGGCTCAAACAATAAAGTACACTCAAATCTTCCAGTGCCACTTACCTTCTCCTTCCCCCACTAGTACCAGGTTTCCTCAGAAGGACCTTGCTCCTGCTCAGGTTAATCAGCCATCTCTGGACTCCTCCCTGAGCCTCTTCAATTTTATTCATACTGATAATTCCTTTGAAAATAAAAATCTGTTCATTTCATTTTCCACTTAAGGATGTTTAGTGGTTGGTTTCCTAGGGGAAACCTGGGGGGACCTCACGTATGGTGCATATTGCAAGAGTATGTGTCAAATCTTCAAGAGCAGAGTATAAATGTCTTAGCACAATTATTAAGTGAGGCAAAGGCTATGGTAACCAGTTTGATGTAAGCATTACAAATTGTATATAAAGTCAGCACATTGTACCCCATAAATGCTTTAATGTACACAGTTATGATTTAATAAAAAATTGTTAAGAGAAAAAACGTAATAGATTTTAACATGGCCACCTTGATCTATCTCTCCTCCTTCATCTCCTAGCCCTCTTTACCTTCTTTTCTCTATTCGAGCATCCTGGAACGTCTGTCAATTCTCAGACCATACTATGCGCTCTCTTTTCTTCATACTTCATGTCTTCTATTTCTGCTGTCTTGACCATTGTTCTCATATCTTCTTCATCCTATGTGATGTGTTTACGACTAGAGTCATCTTTTATGAGTCATCATAGACGTCAATTCCTTAAGGTTGCCTTTCTTTAAAACGTTCAAGATAGGCTAAAGGCAATGTGCTTCTTTACATCCAGCACTTCTCCATCTTGCAAACTTTAGCATAGAACTGTAAATGTTGTGAGGAAGATGAAAGTATGACTGTGAAATTGCCAGGAAGGCTATGTTAACCAGTGTGATATAAACGTGTCAACCGGTCTGTGAAACTAATGTATGATGCCCCATGATCATACCAATGTACATAGCTATGATTTAATAAAATAAATAAATAAATAAATAAATAAATAAATAAATAAAATAAAATAAAATAAAATAAAATAAAATAAAATAAAATAAATAAAAAAGAAAGTAGACTATTTGGGTCCTGAAGGTTGACGGAGAGGCCAGTCTGTGAGGCCAGCATGTGAGTTTGTCAAAGATGTTATTCATTATTATATATATTCCCAGCACTGCTGCCTCTGTGTGTTACATGGTAGGTACTCAAATAACTATTATTGGATGAGGATTAACATGCCCACTTTGTATCCATTGTTCATAATTCATTAATAATTAATTAAAAATTCATTAAAAATGACTTTGTGTAGGTTTATCATCAAATAAACTTAGTATAAGATATAGTCTCAAGCTTCAAAAAAACTAGAGTCAAATGGGTGACACCTGTGGCTCAAAGGAGTAGGGCACTGGCCCCATATACCAGAGGTGGCAGGTTCAAACCCAGGCCCGGCCAAAAACCACAAAAACAAACTAACAAACAAAAACAAACAAACAAAAAAACTAGAGTCAAATGAGAATATGATTGTTTTCTAGTGTAAAATGATAATCTCTGTTTCATACTAAGAAGTTGGTAAGGCCTGTCATTAGTTACATGTGGTTCAGATAATTAGGTGACCTTAACTCTAAGTAACTTTCAGCAGGTTAAGGGAGAGTTAAATCTTTCTAGGCAGTCACTATGGTATAATTCCATTTTATCACTAAAGCATTGATTTAAATAAATACAATAGAACAAGTGAGTCAAAGAACCACTGAATCAGAATTAAGAGTTGGCATTATTCATTTCTTAATTAAATTTTTACAGATCACTGCATCTAGAGCAGCAAGTATAATTTATGATTAATTATGAGAACAATTGCCTCAGATTTGTGTCTCTTTTGAGCAATATATTGGAGGAAGATCATTGAATATAAAACTTCAGGAAGCAAAGTCCATAAATGTTAACAATTGAGGAATGGAGAATTAGCATTGTTTTAAGCTAAATTGATAGGCCTCACTTGTCTAAATTATCATTTAATGAATTTTTTCTCTATTTCCTCTCATAAATGGCAAGATCACTTATGTTTTAGGGACTAGTTTTTTTTTTTAAATTATACAAACTTTTGTAAAATTTATAGTAGATAATAGAGTTAAGTTAACAATAAAGTTATTTTGAGGTTGTAAATAAATTCATGTTATACAAAGTTTGCCCTAATTAGATTGCATTATTTCTAATTTTAACAAAGGACTATGGAATAGCATCAATCTATATGAATACATATATACAGGAAATATTATAGATATCTATATTTATGTAAATATCTATGTACAGAGAAAATATAGACATTGATATTCCTATTATCTATCTATCTATCTATCTATCTATCTATCTATCATCTATGTATATGGAGAAATTGATAAAATGTTTTTTGAAATACCTGAGAAAAAGGTGAGTTGAGGGGTACCTTTACCCCTAAATACTTCAGAAGTTATTGCCCAACAAGAATTTTTTCTTACATATTTTTAACACATTCAAACATTTTATCTGGATTTTTAGCATTGGAACAATATTTATATTCTATGGTCCATATTCAGTGTTTTCAAATGTTCCAATTATAATTTATTTACTGGATTCTAAATCAAATCCAAATTCATGCATTTTATTTGGTTTTATGATTTTTTAGCCTTTTTTGTTTGGAAGGCTTCAGTTTTTCTTTGTTTTTCTTGCTTTTGAGGCTTTCGAGTGTAGGCCTGCTATTTTACAGAATGCTTTCTGTTGGCATCTGTAAGTTGAAGTCATGTCCCCAGCTCAGGGCATCACAGTAAGAGGCACACGGGGAGAGGCTGCCAGTTATGGGTGAAGATTAAACTTGATCATCTATGTAAGGTAATGTCTATTAAGTTTCTCCCCTGAGGGTAGGCTGTATGGTTTGGTATGAATAAGTAATTTGTCAGGAGATATTTTAGGATTTTGAAGATATTCTTATTTCTCATCAAACTTTCACCAATTATTTTTAGAATTTATTAATGATTATGTAACCACATTAGTCCTTCTACACTTAGTAATTGGCATCATATTCTATCGAAGCACTTTCCCATTTCTTTTATGCATTTATTCCTTTAATTCTATGTCATATACATTTTATGTATATCTATATTATATATTTTATAATTAAATGTACAATATATACCAGAATGTATAAAGGCATATATATATGTATGAAGTTAAGGATTCTCATTATAATCCATTATAGGACTTTAATTAATTACAGTCCAATATTACCATTGTGTTTGTTGACTTTCACATAGTGTTAGACTTGAACCATGTGAGATTTTCTTCAAGTTGATGCCGTTAATATTCTCTCCCTGTTTGTATACATATATATATATTTTTTCCAGAATAATACAAAAAATATCACAGGTTAGAATCATTGAAAGATCTCCCAGAAGTTTACAGAGTGTATTTAAGTTCTGAATAAGTGTAAAGAATACAGTATAATATCAGAAAGAAAGCACAGGTGAATATGGGAGTCCTGTGACAATTTCACCACCGCCTCCCTAGACCCTTTACCTAGTCGCACAGGGAGGACCTTGTGTTTGGGTTATCTATTATCAAGAAACATATGATGAATTTTTGTTTCAGGAAAATTCTGACGAACATTTCAAATAGGGTCTTTGATGTGCCACTGTTAGGGTTGGATGATTCATGGATCTTAGTTAATTTTTAATTTCAGAAAAACAACAAATATTGTTTAAATATAAGTTGGTACTAAGTAATTTATGGTGGTTATTCTTACAATATATAAGAAAAAAAAGAAACGGGGCAGTGCCTGTGGCTCAAAGGAGTAGGGCGCCGGCCCCATATGCTGAAGGTGGTGTGTTCAGGTCCAGCCCCGGCCAAAAAACAAAAAAGAAAAGAAACAAAAGAAACGGAAATGTATAAAACAGAGAGAAGATAAATTTTTGAAAGTTTATAAAAGCTAGAACTAAGATATCTTTGATGTTAAATGAACCATCATTCTACATCATATTTTAAATCAACTATTATAAATATGCTGTGAATTACATGGAAAAGTATAATTCTTTTATTTTCTTTGTTTTATTTTGAAATATTTTATTTTTAATTATTATGAGTACATTATAGTTGTATATATTCACAAGATACATATGATGTTTTTGACATGAGCATATGATGTTTATTAGTCAAATTACCCTGAGGGTAATTGGAATATCCATCACATGAGGCATTTATCATTTCATTGTATTAAAACATTTAGTTATTAAAAATATTTCCTTACTTTATTATTGATTATAGTTACTTTATTATGCTATCAAATATTGTTCATAAACAAAATCAAAAACCATAATAGAAGAACCAAGTGAAACTTTGGAAAATTAATTCTATACAAATTTAAAAAAAAATTTACTGTTTAGTATTAGAGTAAAGATGTCCTAACCTAGATATTTTACAGTTTTTAAAGTAGCAATTTTTTTTCAAAATTTTCTCTTTATTTTTGCAGTTTGCCTATATTTTATTTTTGTTTATTATGCTTAGAATTTTGAGACTTGCTTTGATCTACAGTTTTATATTATTGATACCACTGGAAAGGTTTTTCACAACATTTCTTTGAATGTTTTTATTTCATATTACTTTTTTTACTTTTTGGCACTCTAATTACTCTTTGGTACTCTGATTAAATATATAACATCCTGGTTGATATTGTTCCTCAAGCATTGAGAATTTGATCCTTTTCCTTTAACAATCTCCTTTCCTTTCTTCATGTTTGATAATGTTTTAATTAATATTCTCTACACATTCTTATTTCAGTCTTGTCTTTTGACAAGGGCTTGATACCAATTTTAGGGATTCATCCGTTCTAAGATTTGACACTTGATTAGCTTCCTACCACCATTGTAAGAAATAAGGCATTTGAATCAATACAAACATTTATTTCACTTCTAGATGCCAGAAGTTTAAAATCAGTCTAACTGTGGTACAGCAAAGTGTTGGCAGAGTGAGTTCCTGTGGACACCCGAGTGAGTATCTTTATCTTTCCCTTTTTAGCTCCTGGAGAATGTCTGTGTTTCTTAGCCTGTGGGTGACCTCTTCCATCTTCCAAGCCCATCGCTCAAATATCTGCTTCTGTTGCAATATCTTCTATGTATCTGATCTTCCTGCTTCCCTTTTACAAATATCCTTCTAATTACTTTGAGATCACCCATAAATAATCCAGGATAATCACATCTTGAAATCCTCAAATTAGTCACATTTGCAAAGTCCTTTTTACCATGTAATGTAACTTAGTCACAGTATCTGGAGAATGGCATGTGGATATCTTTGGGAGGGCACTATTTTTATACCCTTAACTTTCCAGATAATTTGACTGCCCCAAATTCTGTCAAACCTGACACTTCATTCCCCTTTATTCCATCAATTTTTAGATGATCTCAGAAAAAAAAAAAAAAAAAAGACATAGACACGCAAATCCTATCTGGTACATTTCCAGCGTTTACATTTTTAACTTTCTATTAGTTTCTACCTACTTTTGATTACACTGTAGTTTTATCAAATAATTGTTAATATTTTCATAGCTTCTTTCTAAAATTTACCATTTGTATTTGTAGGAGAATCCATCTAACTGAAATAATTGTCATGAAATTCTATTTTTAAAATAATACTATTATAAAACTTTTATAGAAATAAAAGATAATACACATAGTGACCTGTATCACATAATAACTTGGATGTACCCAAATTTGACCATTCTCACATCTAATTTTATTATTGGGTGTGATGGAGTTGAAACATAAGTACTTTTTTGGTAGATTCCTAAACTTTTTAGAATGTGTAGAAAGAGTTACTTCACCAAATTAAAACTACTACGTGCATTTTGTTACTGAAAGACCTAATAACGTAGGGTCAACTCAGACATTTGCCTTTAGCCTATTTTTAGTCATCTTGTGAATAAAATGTAACTCATGAATATATCATCTGCCAAATTAATTAATTCCAAACTAAAATGTAAATCAATATTTTATTTTAATATACATTTCTAAACTTAAGCTAAGAATTTTGTTTATTCAATTTTATCTACGTAGTACCTGTATGTCCCTGAAAGGATAATGGAATAGCATTAGAAAATTTAAACTAGAAATTCACTTGTTCTTTCTCTCCACATTTTCTCATTTGTCAGAGGTATCTTATAAATAGTGAATATATATTTCTGTATGTGTACATTTTCATATGAAGTCCCGGATTTAATAATGTTTATGGAGAATAATTTAATTAAAAAATTGCTTTTTAGAACAGAAAAATGTCTGTCAACAGAATAAATGAAATCCATTAAAATTATGCCAAAGTCTAGTATTATGTAAATGTCAGGTTTATTTCAAAGAGCAACTTACTTTCTTTATGTCTGTACCAAATAAACCAATTCACATCTTTACATAATGTGTGCAAATGGGACAGAAAATTAATCCTGAACAATAGACAATGAAAAAAATTACTTCACTTGGTTTTGAAAAAAACAACAACTTTGTATTTTTTCTCAGTATATTTGCCTTTCCCAATTGTTCATATGTAGATTAATTTTAACATTGATTTTTGTATTTCGTAAGAACACGGTAGCTAAGGTAACGGCAAGGTACGTAAGTGAGCACTAACTGGGAATTGTGCTTCTGTAAGCAGACAGTATTTTTAAAATTTAAGATATATTTATTAAGCACCCTTTGTGTTCAATTGTATTTTCTCTTCTGTGCATTAGGCTTTAAGAGTGAACAGGAAAAAAATTCTCTCTCATGGAAATTTTATTCTAGTGAGAGGAGGTAAACAAAAAGTAAGTGATAATTATTTACTAGACATTTACTGCAAAACGTTCTGCTACTGCTAGTGTCTCAAGAGGTGACACCGCCCAAGGGAGCTTATCTAGTGCTTAGAGTATCACAAGAAGCTGGGACCTGGGGCCAACTGTCTCCGTCACAGTAAAAGCCTTGGCTAGGTTGATGCTGGAAGGATCAGCAAGAAAACCAGAGACAGAATACTTTTTCCCCTCTTAATTTCAGACTTTCTTTTAGTGTTCCCTATTGGCTAAACACAACAAGAAGCAATGTAGAAATGTAGTTTTCCTCTGATCTGCATTACTGAGCAGAATATGGAAGGATGAAAGTTATTTAAAAAAACAATAACTTCATTATCTACCCAACTAGGTTACAACAGAAAAATTAAAAATATTATAATATAGGTATATCAGCATGCCATGGCTGCTCAATAGCATAGTCTTGTTTTTGCCTTAGTTTGGACATGTGAACTTTTGTTGAAGTGCTGATTGTATATTTCTTCAGAATATTTGTACTTTTTTATTGTGTTCCTAATTCAAAAGAATTGACTTTTCTTCATTCTCTCTGCCATCAAGCTACCTACGCTCTTTATGGTAAAACCTTTTGGTAACAATACTTATCTTTCTTATAATTCTTATGTCCTTTATAACTTTTCTGTCATTTTTTAATTAAAATTTTAATGTTTTGTTAGTGATTTAGTTACAAAATTGCTTTAGTATCTGCTCCTAACACGACATTACTCACAAAAATGATTACCTGGGATTATGATTTTGCAGAATTCAAATTTTTAACATGATTTCTGAATTTATATTAAGCAGAAACATACATACACAGGTGGCAATTAATGTTATGGACTAAAATAAAGGCAATGAAGGCATTTGTGGTGTAAAAGCAAAATGGGGTATTGCTTTATATTTGGGGATCAGGGAAGACTTTATATTATCATATGAGAACAAACTTGATACAAGTGAGGAAGTACGTGTGTGTGGATATATGAGGCAAGCACATTTTTCTGATAGAGGGAACAGCGAGTACAAAGCCCCTGGGAAAAGAGTTCTTTGTCTGCTAACAAACAGCAAGGTTTCATCAGAGGGAGAAAATTGAAGAGCAATAAGTTACAAGGTGAGTGAGGCCATCAGGAGCCAGATGATTCAAGCAATTTTTGCATTTTATTTAGAGCATAATGGGAAGTCAGTCTGATGTGTGAGCAGAGGAGTAAACTAACCTAATCCACTATGACAAAGAATCACTATGTCTACTTGGTTGGGAACATGCTAAAAAGGCAAGATTGGGCACAGGATGTGGTAGCAATACTTTACAAGAGGGATAAGAGGACCTCGGATGTAGGGGAAGCAGGGTATTCAGTGAAATGTGAATGGATGCTACGTAGTCTATGTAAAGGTATCTTCTGCATAATGTATGAACCTACTGAAAATCAGTCCGTTTGTACAAGGTTACTAAGATCTTATTATATCTCAATATCTGAAATTTTGAAAATTATAGCTGATCACATATCAAATCAAAAGTATTAACAAATTTTCTAAACAAAAACTATAGTCTAAATGTCTATCCGATCAAATCATATTATATCAAAATTATATCTACAAGTGATATCATATCAAAGACTATCATAATAGCATATAAGAGGGTTAAAAAATTGTTCCTGATCTTCCATTGATGTTATTCAACACATCAAGTCATAAAAATAACAAGAAAGAATAAAATGAGAAAATACAAGTACAGAGAACATACCTCGCATGGGGAAATTACTAAGAAATATTTGGAGAGAAAAGAATAGGGGTACAGGAGGCAGTGCCTGTGGCTCAAAGGAGTAGGGCGCGGGCCCCATATACTGGAGGTGATGGGTTCAAGCCCAGCCCTGGCCAAAAACTGCAAAAAAAAAAAAAAAAAAAAGAAAAAAAGAAAAAACAGAATATGGGTAAAGAATCTAATCTGATAAATATATACATTTAAAAGCTATGGCAATTAAAAATATAAAGCTGAAGCCTAAGTTGACCAAATAAAAGAGTGAAAGGAAATAATAATTGAGTAGATACAACTCTTCAAAAATTATCCTGATAAAGATAAATGAAAGCTTATCAATGTCAAAAATGAAATAGTAATACACTAAACATAATTCAAATATTAAAAGAAGAGCAAGTTAAGGTTTAATAGAATACCTTCAGCTACTTAAAAGACTATTCTTCAGGCTTCATGTATGTTTTCAAAGTATTTTTAGTGACAGAAAAATGAAGACATAACATTAGAGAAAAATAATAATGGTGTTAGTTATATTCCCATATTTTTATGGTGATTACTGTGTTAAGAACTTTACGTGCACATACTCACATCATACTTTTTATTTTTGCGATTTTGTAAGTAAGTGTCATGAGTCTTTGTAACAGTTAAGTAACTTGTTTAAGGCTTCAGACCCCCTAGAATGTAAGCCATATTTCAACCCCATGAGCCCTGTTTATTTTGCCCACACTTTTCCCCTACCTCTTCACTACCAGCAAAGGCAGACTGAAAATTATTTATCTCTAATCTTAATCCCATCATGTAATATTTGCACCACAGAAAATATCAGAAGAAAATAATAATGTTACAAAGGGATTCAAAACTATTTTATCTTTTGTTTGATTTTTCCATTTCAATCCTCTGTAAAGAGAAAAAAGATAAAGATATTAAAATATGCAAAACATTTCCACTAACAAATTACTAATAGCCAAGAAAATATTTGCTAACCAATAAGCTTTAAAATGTAGAGGTATTAATTGATTTACAATGTGAATATTGACTGATGTATATTATATTAAAAATGTTTCAAAGTATGTACTAAATTATTAAAGAAAAAAGGAGTGAGTGTTGAGTGAAGAGTAAGCAATCTTGCTTTGTAAGGAGGTACATTTTCTAAGTAAAAGTTTTTGTAGAACTTCAAACTTCATTGAAGACATACTGGGGATATCAGTATACAAATAAATCTTTTTAGTATATGTGCGTGTTTTTCTTTTACATTTATTATTGTGTTGATATTTTTGTTGTGTTTTTTAGTGTGAAAGGAAGCAAATGAATCAAAATAAAAATATTTTACATTTTACAAATTTTTATAGCATATTTTATATAAAAGGCATGTATAGAAATGGAAGTCATATAGAAAAAAATGACCTAATTTGGATATTTTTCCACACTAAAATGTTTCACAGTTTTTCTGGAAATTTCATTTTAGATTTGAATTTGAAATATGCACATGATATTTTGTTTTTATTTTTTCCTGGGTCCAAAATCCTAGATTTTATTCATGAGCCATTGCATCTATAGAACCATTCAACAGAGGCCATATTTGAAGACAACTGTAATTTTCTTTTAAGAGGTGAAAAATGATTTCATGACATAGAGAATAAACCCAAGTCATATAAATTTAGGTGGGATTTGGGAGCATGAGGTGTCCATTACTAATACAACTATCCCTTCATATATTTTTAAAATAATTTACCTCACTTAGGAGATCTCTGAACATGGCAACAAATAAGGGTAATCAGAGAGCAATGAGCTGCTGTATTTAAATCTCAGAAACATTGACTGCGGGAGAAAAATAACAGGTAACATTAAGGAATACTGTTCTCTCCAAAATTCATTCATATATGCTTCAGAAGATATTCTTATGTTGACAATAAATAAATAAACTATAAAGAAGAGAAGTAAAATTGTTTTTCAAGCAATAATAAAATTTTCTATTGCAAAAATTATGCCTATGCATTACTCCTACGAGGCAATATACTGCTGTGCCTTTTTCCAAATAATCTAATTTTAGTCACAAGGAGTAACAAATATACGCCCATACAAGAGAAAAACTCCATGTAATTCAAGGTGATGAGAAGGAAGGAGGGAAGAAGATGGATTTGCTCTCACCTCATGGCAATGTAAGGGTATGTGGCACAGCTCCTGGGTGACTGGCACAATGACAGCAGAGAACTTCCCTGACAAACACAAAATGGTAACCTAAACATTTGTACCTCCGTTTTAAACTGAAAAATAGAGTAAGTGTATACAATTTTCGCACAGTTATTAAATTCAAATATAAGGTTAAAATACAGGTTTTTTGTTTAGGTCCTAGTTCTTAATTCTTTTTGTTGTTGTTTACATAAAGGGCTGCAAAGGATACTTGTCTTGAAGTGTTTAAGTTGATTTTATGTGTTAATTTGTACTGCTAATACAAATTAGCAGTGAGTTTTCAAGTTGGAAGTGTATTTCCATCATGCCATGAAACATTTTATATAATATTATCATCCCTGTAAATTCATTTTCTGTGGAAGGTTTATATGCCTTGCACTTACATACACACACTGCATATGTATCTGTAGTAAATTACAGCAGATTCTCTTTTTGCTTTACTGATGATTTCACATACCACTCTTATTATTTAATTCTCAGAAGTAGTTTCAGTATTTTAATTCTTTGTAAATTGATGATAATTGAAAACATTCTTGTTCTCTTATTGGGTGGATTTTATATGCTTTGAGGCACTAAATATTGTGACTCCTTATCATATTGTTTTACTCAAATGTGTTCCATATATTGTTTAGTTCTTCTATCCTGCATTTTTTTTGTTTGTTTACTTACTGGTTATTTTTATTAATTATGTGGTTAACATCTAGTTAGCAAGGAGTTTAACGTTTAACAAACTAATATTAGAATACATGTACTCCATAAACACATAGCAGCATGGGCCTCTATTAATTAAAAATTACAAAAAATTAAGCAAGATTTTAAAAAGCTCATACTATGTATGAACAATTAAAAGAGGAATCTCTGTTATAAGGGGGAAAAAAATCATGTTATGTGTGTATAGTAGGAGGGAGTGGACTGAATGTGATTGTAGGCAGATAGCCAAGCATGAGCTAGAAACATATTTAGGAAACATATGTAGTTTGGTGGGGGTGGAAGTGTGGGAAGCCACTTGTTTTGACAAACACTGAATAGCATTGTATGCTGTCTATCTTTCAAAAGAAGCTAAATATTAAAATATACTTCTTACGCATAAAATTTACAGATATATTGTGAAGTACAGAGAATCTAAAGAGCCTTTTGTATTGATAATAAATACTTTTCCAAATTATGTGACTAATGAGATATTCATCTTGAGCAATTAAAGTTTCTCCTCCTTTTAAGCTTTAGATATTTTCTTCAACTATATTGTTAGTGATATACCAAAGGATCAACTTGTCAATAGCATGAATGCATTTGATACATTTTACAAAATATGTTTGACATTGTGTACTCTGAAAAGTTTAAAAACACCAAGGAAAAAATTCAAATAAGGCCAGATGCAGTGGCTTATGCCTGTAATCTGGGAGGCTGAGGCAGGTGGATTGCCTGAGATAACATGTTTGAGACCAGCCTGAGCCAGAGCGAGAACCCATCTCTAAATATAGCCAGATGTGTATGCTATGATGCCATCGCACTCTAACAGGGGCAACAAAGTGAGACTTTGTCTCAAAAAAAAAAAAAAAAATTGAAATATACAAACATCTTATATTCATAGATTGGAAGATTTAATAGTCTTTAAATGTCAATATACAGTATTACCCAAGCAATCTACAGATTCAATGCTCTCCTTATCAAAGTCCAAATATTTTTTTACAGAAATAGAAAAAAATTTAAATTCATATGCAACCTAAAAATAAGCAGAATAGGTAAAGTAAAGTTATCTTAAGAAAGTTTGAGATATCACACTTCCTGACTTCAAATTATGTTCCAAACAATAATAATTAAAACAATATGGTACTAACAGAAAGACAGATATTTAGACCAACAGAATGGAAAAGAGAAGCCAAAATCAAACTTATACATATACTGTCAACACGCATTCAACAAGAGTGTTAAGTATCTTATATAATGAGAAAAGGATGATCCCTTCAATAAATGGAGCTTGGAAAAGTGAATATGGATATGCCAAAAAAAAAAAAAAATTGGATCCTGACCTTTTACTACACACAAAAAGAAATTTATAAATAATTAATGGCTAAAATTTTTAGGAAAAAACAGAGAGGAAGTCTTCTTGACATTTTGATATATTACCAAAGTACAGACAAAAAATAAAAAATAGACAAGTGAACCACATGAAACTAAAATGCTATTGCAGAGCAAAAGTAATTATCAGAAGAATCAAAGAAAACATTTTGGAATGTGAAAAAGAATTTATGATCCATATATCTGATAAGGGGTTAATATTAAATACATATAAAGAATTCCTACAAATCAATAGCACAAAAGGAAGAAAAAAGCAATAAATCCATTAAAAATGGGCAAAGAACTTGAGCAAACATTTCTTCCTAGAAAACTTACCAATGGCTAACTATTAATAATATAAGAAAAGGGGCTCAACATCACTAATCATAAGGGAAATGCAAATCAAAAGCACTGTGAAATGTCACTGAACACCTGTTAGTACAGTTGTTTTACATAAAGATAAATGTTAGTAAGGATGTGATGAAATCAGAACTCTGTACATAGGTGGTGGGAATGTAAAATGGTATAGTAGCTATGGAGAACAGTATGGCGGTCCCTCAAAAATTGAAGATAACACATGATCCAAGAATTCTACTTCAGTGTACATATCCAAAATAATTGCAATTCATATTTCAAACTCAAAGATATGTTTGCCATACTATGATAATTGGAACATTATTTACTACAGCTAAAATACAGAGATAGCCTAAGTATTCATCAATAATTGATAATTGAACAAATAAAGCAAATGTAGTATACAATGTTGGACAATCGAGTTCAAAAACTCATCTTAGAAAAAGTGCTACATACCTCATTACTGAATATCACTATAGTCACCTTCAAAGTACTCCCCTTGAAAAGCTATACACTGGGTGGTGCCTGTGGCTCAAAGGAATAGGGTGCTGGCCCCATATACTGGAGGTGGTGAATTCAAACCCGGCCCTGGCCAAAAACTGCAAAAAAAAAAAAAAAAAGAAAGAAAGAAAAAGAAAAGCTATGTGCTGACACTAATGCCTAGGCCACCCTTCAAAGCAATTTTGGAACTCTTTTTTTGGAATGGCCATCAGAGCTGTTGTCATAAAATTAAGCTCAAAATTCATCTTAGAAAAAGTGCTTGGTTTTATTTTATCAATTTTATTTTATTTTATTTCATTTATTTGTTGAGACTGGGTCTTACTCTTTTGCCCAGGCTAGAGAGCAGTGGCATCCTCAAATCTCATTGCAACTTCAAACCCCTATGCTCAAGACCGCCCTTCTGTCTCAGCCACTCAAGGAACTGGGACTGGGACTACAGGAGTGAAGTACTACACCAGCTAATTTTCTTTTTCTTTTCTTAAGACACTGGCTTTTCCTGTTACTCAGGCTATGCTCAAATCCCTGATCTCCAATGATTCTCTCATCTCTCAGTTTGGCCATCCTGAGTGCTGTGATTACAAGCATGACCTACCATGCCTGGGTATAATTTCCCCCTTTTTTAAAAAAATTAAGAGATCTAGTCTTTGATTTTTTTGTGTGTGATTTCATTGTTATTTCTATCAAACACACAGTACTCTTTGGGCATGTTAATAGCTTAAAACATGTTATATTTTGGCTTTTACTTTGAAAGTCTACAAAATTTCTAGGATTTATAACTGAGCTTATAACTATGTGTCAGTATCAGTACAGGGGGCCTAGTTCCTCATGTTGACCACCTCCATATGGTGACCAGTTTGTTACAGTCCCTTTGTTGGTTACCTTACCTTGGTTCTGCTGTATTTCTGTCTAGTTCCCTCCTGATCACTTTCCACTACTATTCTACTCCTTTCCCAAGACAACACCCATCACCCTTTGTTTTTACAAGGCATGGAAGGATGAAAAACGAGGTCTTGAGTCTCCAATTTGATAGTCATGTTGGGGAGTTGAAACAGAAGACCCCATCTAAGAATGGACTCCTATTGGATGAATCGATAAACTTACCAACAACAAAAATCTAATCTACAAGGAAAAATTATCTACCTTCTGCTTGAATTGAGAAAGAGACTCCCCTGGCATAGATAGTTATAACCTTGGCATAACTATCTATGCCAAGGGTTCAGAGCTCATTTCTGTGTTACCTGAATTTTTGTAACAAATTATAGATAGACAATTCATTTTTCTGAGAAGTTATCTCATGGTTTGCACCCTATGGGAGAATGTGATTTTTCAGATTTGACTTCACCAATCTGTATCTGTCTCTTATCCTCTTCCAGCAATGAGTGGACCAGTGGACCAGTGCAGCTTTATGATACAAAGCATTTCACAAATGGCACTATACAACCTTCAAGGAAAGGCTGTAAAAGGTATATAGATTCTACCTGGCTCTCTCTCTTTTAAAATAAGGGCTTTTGAAACTCTAAAATGTAATATGAAAACATGAGAACTCTGATGCTTTTATGGTGGAGAGAGCACATGAATATGGAAAGAATGAACCGAAGGGCCCCGGTTGTTACCGTTCCTCGATGTTCAAGTCTTTCCATGAAGACAGCACAAAGGTGAGTCAGTGAGCTCAACCTTCACATAAGTCCTGCTCTTGATCTTCCCAAGCAGCTGACCAAAGCATGGTAATACACACTTTTCTCTAGGAAACTTGAGCTCAAAGAAGGTGTCATAGTATTCCTATGGATCCTCAGATTGATAAAGTTCAACACATTCTAAACAGGACTAATTGTAAAGAAACTTTACAGCTTTGAAGTCCAGAAAAATAACTTAGTGGTGTGTAAAGAAAAAAGGACCATTGCTGGCAAGAATCTGGACTTACTGCCCAGTGGCAACATAGAAGACAGAGGGAGAAAAAAAGGACCAGAGAACAATAGCACACCTGTAATTCACCCCACGTGAGACGAGATTCTGTATGGTATTAAGCATGTCAAGATTTGTAGGTTGAAACAACAACAGTGGATTTGTAGGAAATTTTATAGCACTTAACACATGTATTTAAAAGAGAAAAAAAGATTAAAAATCATAGTCTTGGGTCCTAATTTAGATGTTACACATAAGATATGCAGAAATATAAAAAAAAAAAAATGAAATGATCAAGAGAAAAGCAAGGATTGAAGAATTATAACTAATAAGTAAATAGAGGATCAACAAATTGGAAGTTACAGCTTGGAAAAGTTGAAAAAAAAAATTAACTAACTCTCACAAGAGTCTCATGGAAAAAATCTCCAGACACACACAAAATGACTCAGAATGAAAAGAGGAGATATCTACAGAAGAGGTAAGGAATATAAAGTGCAAAACAAACGGTGAGTGCTAAAGTCCATGTGGTAGGATTCAGTTTAGATAGAGGTCAAACCATAGCCAAAATTATATAACCTATTATTTACTTAAAATGATGAAGAAAGAAGATGATGAATAGTAAATTTTAGGTAGTGAAATAGAAGGGATAAAGATAAGAACATTCAAAATTTATGTGATGTGCTATGCTGAATTCACAAGTTTTTGTCGTGTATTTTATATTTTATACTTATTTATTCTGTTTTATGTTTGAGGTATTTCACAGATTTTTTTTAAGAGAGAATTTTCTTGACGGGCAATAGTAATTGGGATAACTAAATGAATCCAACTGTATGTTTATTATAATTTGTTATGTATTATAGCTATCTTTCTAGTTTGATATTTCACTTAAAGGTGGAAGAAAATGTAACTGTTAATATAGTTACGATTATGCACATTGCAGAAACAACTTGTATCTTGAATATTTTATGTATGACTACTTTATCATTCAACTTCACTCTTAGTGAAGATTTAATTAATTTAAACAAAAATATTTCCTGTAAAATAAGTCTTTTTATTGTACCTTTACATAATAAATACTCCACATTTTGTTTTTTAAATATAAAATAAAATATCACATAAAAATACTATTATTTCTCCACTCTGTTTGCTCAGGCAGTTTCCTATGCAGTTTTGATGGGTATTTTTCATCGTTCTTGCTTTGTTTGAATGATAGGAAATTCAAAAGGGGTTATGACATATTCTATAAATTGATTCAGGCCTTGAAATATTCAAATAGCGGAAATTAAAGCAAGGGCATGTTAGTCTTTGATTCTTTTTATGGTTTAGAGTACTTTATGACTTTTTCTCAATATAAACCATAAAATTAAAATGGCCATGCAAGGGTTTATGAAGCACCTCTGATCCAACGTGGTGAAGCTAATGGTAGCAAAACTGTTTTCTGAACCTGCTAAAATGCCTGAAGGTAACTATTTTACAATACATGTGCAGATATGAGGTCTGGGAAATCTATTTGGGATGGGGAAAACCCATTATTTGGCATCTGTATGCGGAAGAGTCACTGTCTACAAATTGTATTTTAAACAATTCAAATTATATGTTAAGTGTAACCTTGGCCATCATTCCTTAGACAGAAATAAATGACAAAGTCATTGATAAAAATTAAGATACAATAATTGCTAAAATCATGAGCTACTAGATTATCACTCAATTTTTCTGGCTCGATGCATTTTTTCTTTTCTTTTTATTTTTATTTTATTGTATTTTTTGGCTGGGGCCGGGTTTGAATCCACCACCTCCGGTATATGGGGCCAGTGCCCTACTCCTTTGAGCCATAGGCACTGCCCCATTTTTTTATTAATATTATATAAAAGATGTGAAATGACAGATACAAACATTGGATCCTTGGAATAAATTACTCTTATCATTATTTCTTTCCTAAACAAAAATGCACTATCCAGAGGATTTGAAGTTAGGGGAATTTACTTCATGTCCAAATTTTATTAACACCGTTGTCTTTTTTTCTCTAAGTACAGATTTAACATTTTGCAAAAAATATGCAAAACTTTTATGGCCATAGTCTTCTTATGATTGTTGACTCTAGATGGTCTGTAGATGCAGCTGGAATCAGAGGATTGGGATACGGAGGTGATTCAATATAACAATGCGTGTAATCACCGTATTTGAGTGATATCCACACCTGGCTTTCGAAATATTTGTATGGTATATTGTTTTTCTTGGTTATCATCACAGAAACCTCCTGGGGTCCTCAAATTACGGTCCACAGGCCACATGAGGCAGTGGGATTGTATTTGTTCCTGTTTTGTTTTTTTACTTCAAAATAAGATATGTGCAGTGTGCATAGGAATTTGTTCATGTTTTTTTTTTTTTTTTTTTTTAAACTATAGTCAGGCCCTCCAATGGTCTGAGGAACAGTGAAGTGGCCCCCTGTTTAAAAAGTCTGAGGATCCCAACAAATTAATTTTTGTTCCTTTTTTTAATCACTCAACAAACAGAGGTAGTGATGATAATGTCCACAGGAGCTCGATAATCTTTATTGCTATATCTGCAATTCTCTTGGCCTCTGTCCAAGATCCCAAGATGATTGCAATGGATCCAGTAATATAATAATATCTATATTTAAGGAAGGAAGAAGGGAAAGGTTGGGTTGACATATACCTGGCCCTTTTATTACAAAGCAAAAATTTTTTCATGAGCACCCCTTGCAAACTTTTATGTATGTACATCTTATTATCCAGAACTGTGTCATGTGACCCTCTCTAAGGGCAATGAAGGTTGGAAGAGTGAAACTTACCTTTCCTAATTTCTAAAGTTCATAGATGGAAGAGGCAGAGCATCCTTAGAAATGGAAATTTGATCAGCCAACCATGAGGCTCTGCCAAAAACCTCAAAAATGTTCCATCATTCAGTATACACTTGTTAATGTCAAGTATTATTCCATTTAAATAATGTATATTCATACTACAGGCAAAATACATTTTATAAATCCAAAAGAATTTATAACAATTTAGAAAAGGAGGTATATTACTTCAAAAATAAGATTAGAATACAAGTTTGTGTCATGCATTTTTGAAAATGCACTTTCAGTGACTGCACCTGGACATTCTAAAAAATGTTCTGGAAATAGTTATTGCATTTTAAATAGTGCTACACTAGAAAACAGAGGTAAAGATTTATGGAAAGCTTATAAATCTAAGAATGTTACTGTGAGAAGATAAAGTAACACACCTCTAATGGATATGACAGAGAGCTTAGCAATGCACTACTGGTCATTATGCCTTCTGGGTCTATTTACACACTTGTCAGTCCTTTGTTACTGTTATTGAATTCCTTTATCTTTTTTTTCTTAGAAGAGATATTTCTTTACTTGTATGAAGATTCTTTACATTACAGTGTGGTCTTGTATATATCTGTAAATTGAAAACCACATTTTACAGGAAAAGAAAATCCCATTTTTTTTTTTTTATATATATATATTACTATAAAGGGAAATTACAAACATATTTCACTTATAAACGAGAATGCAATATCCTAAACAACATATTAACAAGTTGAACAAAAAATTATTGTTCAAATAATGTACTTTGGTCAAAATTAAATCCAACTTATGTGAAAATTAGTCGCCATATTCTTTTCTTTTTTTTTCTTTTACTTTCCTCCACCCCTTCCTCCTTCTCTCTCTCTCTGCTCTCCCCTTCTGCCACTCCCCACCGTGTCATTAATTGTCATTAATCCTCTTCATATCAAAGTTGAATACATAGGATTCATGCTTCTTCATTCCTGTGATATTTTACTAAAAATAATGTGTTCCACCTCTATTCAGATTAATACAAATGCTGAAAAATCTCCATTTTTTTAATCACTAAATAGTGTTCCATGGTATACATATACCACAGCTTGCCAATCCATTTCTGGATTGAGGGGCATTTAGACTGTTTACACATTTTGGCAATTGTAAATTGAGCTGCGATAAACAGTTTAGTACAAGTGTCTTTATAATAAAAGGTTTTTCTTTTTTTTTCTGGATAGATGCCCAGTAATGGGATTGCAGGATCAAATGGGAGGTCTAGGTTGAGTTCTCTGAGGTTTCTCCATACTTCCTTCCAAAATGGTTGTATTAGTTTGCAGTCCCACCAGCAGTGTAAAAGTGTTCCTTTCTCTCCACAGCTGTACCAGCATCTACAGTTTTGAGATTTTGTTTTTGAGATTGAGTTTTGAGATTTGTTTTGAGATTGAGTTTTGAGATTTTGGGGTTAGATGATATCTCAGGGTTGTTTTAATTTGCATTTCTCTAATAATTAGGGATTATGAACATTTTTTCATATGTTTGCTGGCATTTGCCTGTCTTCTTTAGAGAAGGTTCTATTAATCTCTCTTCCCCATAGATGTATGGGATTGTTGGCTTTTTTCATTGAATTTCTTTTTCTTATCAAGGGGATAGCATAGACTGGCTGTGAGAAAATATGGAGAAATAAAAAAGAGAGTGTTACAAAGAGTCATTTAATTGTGAAATGACTTGTGACATCCTGAAAAAGATTTAAAAAATGATTAGAAATAGTATTATCTTATAATAACAAAACTTTTTATTTTGTAAATTTATGACAAATATTTGTTATTTTTCAGTACTGTTCATCAGTAATAATGTAAGGAAAGGGCATTCATTTCTTTTTTTGAAACTGAGAAAAGCCAATCTTGGAAGTTAAAATGAAAAATAAAATGCTATACATCTGTTCCCATTAAACTGGGTTTCTGAATGTGTTTTGAATGTCTAAACAATGTGTGCATGTGTCACATTATATACTAATTTTATGTCCCAGACAACTCCATGGGACCAGAGTAGAAATGGACTATTTTGGCTAGATCTGCATTTGTTTTATACAGGATTCATAATTGCCCCCAAACTGGGTAAAATTAACTCTTTTCCTCTGTGATTATATTCTGCCGGCTCTGTGTGTGTGTATTCTAGTCCCTGTGCTCTGCCCAGGTTGGCACTGCCTCAGGAAAACCCTTTACTCGTGGGGTCTACTTTTCTATCCTAGAACTGTTCCACCAGTGGCTGACACCAGAGAAGATGCCTGGCCTCCTCTGGTTGCCCAGAGAGACAGAGTTTGTGACTCCGGAATATCCAGGGATGAGACTTATTGTTGCCTCTTTGGCTGCTGCTGTGTGCCTTGGGGCACTGCCGCTCCTGTATGGCTCCCTCTCAGCTGACCATTCTCTCCTTACTCCCACGCCGCAGAATCAGCACTGACCAGCAATAGTCCATACCCTTTCCACTCATCTCGAGAAAATGCCCAAGAATCTGGACTCCTGAGAGACAGGCTTCCCAACCTCAGAGTGAGAGTGGAGAGGAGTTCTGGGAGTTCAGAATTGCAGGTAGCGAATATATACAGTTTTTCACAGTTTTATGCCTGGCAGGAGAATGCCATTGCACCTCATAGGGAAAGTAGGTCCAGTTTTTAGAGGGTTTCTCCCGTGGGATGTTATGGGAGGACTTTTGAACTCTGCTCACTTATTTTTATGGAGTACTGTGAGCTATTCTCATGGGTAAGGGGACTCTTGTCCACTTGGTGATGGATTTTGTACCTTTTGTTTGTATCCTTGGAGTCGCAGCTGCCTCATCAGGGTTGATGTGCATTCTTCAACTTTCTCTCTTGGCTCGGCTCTAATCCACCAGGTTACTTGCTAAACTTCTGTTTTTTAACTCTCCTTCTCGATGGGAGCCTCTGTGGAAAGCTGGCTTCAGTCAGTCATCTTGCCTCTGCCCCCAGTGATTGCATTCTTGCATAAAATCTATTACATAATGCTGAGTAATAAGAGTTAAAATAAAAGTAAAATAAAATGGTGAAATTAATTTTAATGATGGATTTTATTTAATCCAATATTTTAAAACCATTTTGATGTGTAAAATATGTAAAAATTGTACTTAAAATATATATTATTGATATATTTTATCTTCTTCCATTGTAGTAAGTTTTCAAAATCTCACTTTTGCACTATATACAATTGAGATTAGTTTCATTTCAAGTGTTCAATAATCAGATGCGATGAACACCCCTAGTGCAGCTCTAGAGTGTCTGGGATGTAGCTATTCTGATTCCAGTTGACTAAAGCAAAATACCTTTTTTTTTTTTTTATTGTTAAATCATAGCTGTGTCCGTTAGTGTAATCAAGGGGTACAATGTTCTGGTTTCATATACAATGTGAAATATTCTCATCAAACTGTTCAACGTAGCCCTCATGGCATTTTCTTAGGCAACATACCTTTCTTAACAATTATGCTAGGTGAAGAGTAAAAATGATTTTTGTATTACTTGAGGTACTTGAGAAACATTAAGTGTCAAATAGATAACTTATTCATACTGAGAGTGAGAATGATTATTCTATTTTTATTTTCAATTTCTTACCAAGTTAGGACATTTACCCTAAATAGATCTTTATTAATTATTCATATATAATTTATATGTAATTTACTTTCACTATCAAAATCATAATGTATATATAAAGTTATATATAAAGCAACTATTATATGCTGAAATAGTTTAACTAAAATAATACATGAGTGCAGGTAGAATGGGGACTGAAGATTCCATTCTTGGCAGGGGAGGGAACCCTTCAGAAAAAGGGAAAATTAAAAAGTAAGCTGAAGGAGTGAAACAAAGAAAAGTTAGCTAATGTACCTTTAAGCCACCCATTGCTAAATTTCTTACCTGAACAAGTTTCAGGCTTTTCCTGAAACTCTGGGCTTTTGGGGATATAGCTTACACAAATACCCCTTCTGACTCTGTGAACCTTCTGAGGAAAATAATGGCCATAAAAGAGATTATGGCAAGACCTAGAAAAGATCCATCTTCTAGGTCCTGCCCATTAAAGAGACAAAGCAGAAACCCATTGTGGAGATTTGCATTTGGCTGGGGCAGAGACCAAGGGAACAGCTTAAGCCCTGAGATAGGGGCAGGAGGTCTTATATCCCTTATCACAGAGGAAATTCCTCTGTGGTGGTGATGAGAGGAAAATGCCTCCCTCCTACAGATTCTTCAGAGGAGATTAATGCCTCCTCTGCCTCTGTAGGAAGCATTTTACTCCATAGTGAACTAATAGAGCTTAACGCCTTGCTAGCAATCTGTGTGTGTGACTCAAGACAGGAGGCTGCCCTCCACACAAGGCTCAAGTTTCAGATTCCTCAAAACTGCTCAAATCTGTAAAGTTAATAATAATAATAGGAGGTGATATACTCACTCAGAGAAACTGCTGGCGTCTTTGTTCCCTCCCTCAGCTTACCACCTGGGCAAAGAGATTTCAATAAAAGCTGAGTGGAACAGAGACTCAGGGCCACTCATCAGAACCCACAAACAGGTGGTGGCCAGAGTGCCCATCTTTGAAAATTCTATTCTGTGTCGTGTGTCTCTTTCTTTATTGTTGTTCCTACCTTTATATATTTTTTCAGTCAGTCATGCCAGGTCCATAGGTCTTAGTGGACCCTGCCCCCAGGGTGGGACTCTAGCACAGGGATTCTCAAACTTTTTAAACAGGGGGCCACGTCACTGTCCTGTTGGAGGGCTGGACTATAGTTTAAAACAAAAACAAAAACTATGAACAAATTCCTATGCACACTGGACATATCTTATTTTGTAGTAAAAAAACAAAATGGAAACAAATACAATATTTAAAATGCAGAACAAGTAAAGTTAAATCAACAAACTTACCAGTATTTCAATGGGAACTGTGGACCTGCTTTTGGCTAATGAGATGGTCAATGTCCGGTTCCATGTTTGTCACTGCTAGTCATAACAAGTGATGCAAGTGTGCATCAGTTAGTCTAGATCTGGTTGGAGATTTCGGATGTTTCATTCTGGAAAAAGTCTGTTCACAGACATAAGTGCTGTCAAACACGGTTTGCCATTTTGAGTGCATGTTTTCTGAGATTAGGATATGTCTCAGAGGGAGAGATGCATAGAAATTAGGAAGGCTTCTTGACTTGAATGTGTCTTTTAGAGAGTCACAATTCTGCAGTTCAGCCAGTTCCATTTGGTAAATCATATCCACATGTTCAATGTCAATAGAAACTGGGTTATGGAAAAGCTGTACGTTCTCTTCATGGAGATGAAGCTCTTTAAATCTAAATTGGAACTCCTTTTGTAACTTTTGCAGTGAATCTACACGTTTTATTTGGGAATGCAACCAATGGATTTTCTGCTAACAGATTTTGAGTTGTGGGGAGATGGCAGAAATTTTCCTCTTTCCTTGTTTGAAGAGGAGGCCTAATTTTACTTCAAATGCTTTCACATATGATTGAGAGGAAAGGGGAGATGAGCCTCCCCTTTCCTTGAAGTTGCACATTGAAAACTGTTGAGTAGCTCTGTTACATCTGTAAGAAAGGCAAGGTGCCATTTCCTTTCTGCATCATTGAGCTCTGGTGCTTCTTTGTTTTTTGAAAGCAGAAAAGCTGTAATCTGTGGAAGTAAGTCATAGAAATGTTTCAAAACTCTCCCTTGACTCAGCAAACGGATTTCTGTGTGGTACAGAACATCTTCACAGGCAACATTTAGCTCGGATAGAAATTCCTGAAATTGTCTGTGGTTTAGTGCATTACCTCTAATGAAGTTAACACAAGATACCACAGTTTTCATAACAGAGTCCCACTTCAGTGATTTACTACAGAGCGCTTGTTGGTGGATGAGCCAGTGATGGCTATTGGATGAGAATGGTTATGTTTGTCCATCTCTTGGTTAATGTGAGCAATTACTCCTTTCTTAGACCTCACCATGCTAGGAGCACCATCAGTTCTCGCACTGGCTAGTTTTGCCCAGTCCAGCTCCAAACTATTCATGATTTGGCAAACCTTTTCATAAACATCCTCTCCTATAGTTGTTCCTTTGATGCTTTGCAGTGCAGCAAGCTCTTCTGTGACTTCAAAATAATCATTTGTCCCACGAATAAAAATTAGAAGTTATGCAGAATCACAAACATCATTACTTTCATCGACTGCCAAGTAAAAATAGGAAAGTTTTTTTGCGGAGTTTTGCAAATGCTGATGCAAATTGTTTTCTGTTTCTTCAATCCTTCATGTTATTAAGGGTCCTGAAAGACTCTGTACTAAATAAATCGGCCTTCTCTGGACACATCTCTTTGGCAACAGAAAGAAGGCATTCTTTAACAAATTCTCCCTCCACGAATGGTCTGCCAGTACACACTATTAGCTTGGCAACTTGAAAACTTGCTCTCAGTGATGAAGTATTTAGCTGCTTCTGCTTCACAAAAGTATTTTGCTGAGTTGTTAATGTATATTTCAGTTTTAATATTTTATCTTTTCTCACTTCTCCAACCAAACAATCATATTTATCTTTATGTTGAGTTTGATAGTGTTGACGCAAATTGTATTCTTTGAACATGGGCACTATATTCTGGCATATCAAACACACAGCTCTTTCCTTGTACTGCATGAAAAAGTAACCATAAGTCCACTGTTCTTTGACTATCCTATACTCTGAGTCAATTTTTCTCTTTCTTGATACCTTTGTTTCCTAGAGATTACAAATTGCTATTAGTAAAATACCAATATATATATATATATTCAGCATTCCAAAAACAATATACCAGCAATAACTTTGCCCACATAGAGACACATAGACTTCACTGCCCATCAATGCAGTCTGATCAGTGTCCATCAATGCAGCCTTGCCACTCCACATCATTTCAGCCTTGCCAGTGCCCATATGGCAGAACTCTGCTTTTACCTCAGGCTCACACTGGTGTGGTGCAGGAACAGGCATGATTATAGAGCCAGTTCCTCCACCACCTTTCCAGTTCATACTACCCTGTGCAAACCGCACTGCAATCTGTGAACTCTCACAGGAATCTGATTGCATGGGTGAGAAGACTTCCTTTTTTTGGAAGAAAAAAGGCATATGTGCCTTCCCTTTTCCTACAGTGAATCTGATCACATGGGTCTTCTCACCCATCTCTGAGCAGTGCAAGTATGGCCATAGCTGAACTCACACTGCTCAGAGATTGCAACAGTGTGAAGTGGGTCTTACACAGCACACAACATACAACATCATACACAACTGAATAGCAATCAGAATACAAATGAACTTACTATGAATTAAATTGGGTTTCCTACTCCTCAGCTGTCTGCAAAGCCGGATTAAGTTCCCATGGGGCCCTAGACAGATTACCAGTTTGGGGCCCCCATGCGATAACACTGAGCACTGACCATTTGCATTAACACTGAGCACTGACCATTTGCAATAACACTGACTGCTGACAATTTGCATTAATACTGAGTGCTAACAATTTGCATTAACACTGAGCACTTATAATTATCATTACCTCTGAGCTCTGACCATTTGCATTACCTCTGAGCACTGACCATTTGCATTAGCACTGAGTGCTATTTGCGTTATCACTGTGATGCAACTCCCCTAGAAACCACCCCCAACTAACTAACCAACTTAAAAAAAAAAGGCTCTCCTAACTTCAAAAAAAGGCTCCTCTAAATTAAAAAAAGACACCCCCTATCTTCAAAAAAAAAAAAAAGACCTCCTAACTTCAGGAAAAAAAGCCCCCCCTTAACCACACAAAAAAAGGCCCTACTAACTGAAAGAAAAAAAAAAAAAAAATAGACCTCCTAACATTAAAAAAAAAAAAAAGAAAAGAAAAAAAGAAAATTCTAACTTGTTCTTACCTCGGTCCTTAGGCAGCAGCAGGCTTTGCACAGGCAACCTGGTGACTCCTCCAATTACACCAGAGACTGAGAGAAGGAGTCGAGACACAGAGAGAAGGAGGGGAGTCGGAGAGTGTGGGGCACATTCCACACATGCACACTGCAGCCCAGGATGAGTGGGCTGCTAAGCAGGATGGCCAAAACACTCAGTGGGGAGAGACAGAGAGAAGGAGCAGAGTTGGAGAGTTGGCACACATTCCACACATGCACACTGTGGCCCGGACAAGTCAGCTGCTAAGCAAGATAGGCAGGGCGGCAAAAATACCCAGCGGGCCCGGACAAGTCGGCTGTTAAGCAGGACAGGCAGCCATGGCAAAAACACCCAGCAGGCCGCATAAATTTCCTCAGCGGGCTGCATGTGGCTTGCGAGCCATAGTTTGAGGACCCCTGTCTTAAAGTAACATAAGGTTAAGAAGGAGACCATGGAAGAAACTCAGAAATTTAGAGAGGGGCATAAAGGAATGTGAAATGTTTTCCTCTCCTGTGGTCCCCAACCCCTGGCCTGTAGCCTGTTAGAAATAGCACTGCACAGTAGGAGCTGAGCCGATGAAGCTTCATCTGTATTTACAGATGTTCCCCCTCACTGCATCACTGCCTGAACTCTGCCTCCTGTCACATCAGTGGGGGCATTAGATTTTCATGGGAGCACAAACCTACTGTAAACTGCACATGAGGGGGATCTAGGTTGTATTTTTCTTATAAGACTCTAATGACAACCCCCACCCCTACCCCAGGTGGGGTTGAAAATTTGACTTCCATAAAAATGGTTCTCTGGTGCCAAAAGTAGGGAACTGCTGCATGTGTATGCTTGTGTGTGTGTGTGTGTGTGTGTGTGTGTGTGTGTGTGTCTGAATGAAGAATCTTCTTTATTTCAGCTGTGAATACACTTTAGTCACCATCCATGGAAGAGAAGTACAAACTTTTAAATCTTATTTTCAGAGCTGAAATATTTTTCCAGTAAAATGTCTAGTTCTTGCGTGTGCTTCCATATGGACTATAGGACAGGAAAATAGTAATGGATAAATTGGAGAAAAAGTAAAAACAAAACACCCTTTGTGTTTCCCTAACGAGCAACCCAGAGTCATGCTGCATGTAAGAAGGGGGAGAAGGATGTGAATGTGAAGAAGGAACAGAACATGATTTGAATCCCACAATGTCAGCTTCTGCCTTTGTGTTGACTCAGCTCAGAAGAATAGTGGGAGGAATTTTCCCCAACTTACAGGTGTGTTTCTCTACAAGGCCACATTCCAAACCTCACAAAATCATCCAGGTTGTGATTTCCACAAAGCAAGGGCAAGGCCTTGGACAAGCACAAGGAATCAGGCTTCTTTCTTTACTGATGTAGGCAGGATCTGCTCCTCTGCTCTGTACAAGTAGTGTGAAAATGTGGCAATCCGAACAGCTTCTCTCTTTTTCATCTCTTTCTCCTTCCCTTTTTTCCTGCAAGTTAAGTTCTTTCTGCCTCTATGTAAGAGACAGAGCAATCTGAAGATTTTGGCTGGGGACTAATTGACAAAAGCCGTCAAAAAGTTAGAAAATTGGTCAGAGAAGGAAAAAGCATTTTGGGAGCTTCTGTGCCAAAACTTTTGCAGAAACTAGCCACTCAGCAAGTGACGAGCTGAGTTGTACTCCCTTTTCTGTCACTTCATCTTGCTCATTTGGGCTTAGGCAAGAGAGAGTACATACACTTCCATTTCTGTTTCTTTCTGTCGCACATAAGTGCCAAAAATGAATTTAGACCTAAATTGGTGCTTAGGATGGAGAGGAGGTGGGAAAACAATCAATTTATCTACATAGCTAATCATCTCCAAGTCAGAAATGAAAAACAGTTGATTTTCTGAGAACTCTAACATTCAAGCTATTTTTCCAAAATTATTTTATAAAGCAAGTATGATCAGAGATTAATATAATGAGATGTGACCCTCAGTTTTCCTCCAGTTATGACTGTGTAGTATAGATCAGAGCAAAGATAAAGTTGTCTCACTAGCTATTCCTGAGCAATTCCTTCTTCTCCCAGTGTGTTTGTCTAAAGGAATAAGGTCGCTTGTTAAACTCACAAGCATGTCTAGGGATCTAATTTAAGTATATCAGCCTCCTAGCATGTTGATTTGGAATTTTACACTGGTGAAGCTGAAACCACAGGGACTTTACTAAACTGCTCTTAACTCCCATTTGCATTTTTAGAATGATCTCTCTCTCTTTATCTCTCTCTCTTTATCTCTCGTTCTCTCTCCCTCCTCCTCACATATTAATAGATACACACATTTTGGTACTTTTACTATTCCTTTTCTTTTAATCCTTTGAGTAAGTGATTTTGATTTTTTATTGTGCTGCTCTTATTCTTCTCAAGCTGTTTTTATGTCAGCAAGAGGTTAAGGCTGTTTGGTGGATAACATGTTGGAGATGAGGTCCTTGGCTTACTTGTTCCTTATTACTCCTGGAATGTGGCAAGCTTCAGTTTCAGTCAATAGAATTTACATAGCTGTGCATAAGGACCCTGCATGAGCCATTGCAGTTCAATCACTCAGCAAATAAATCAATCAATACATATTTATTAGACATCACTGTTGGCAAAACAACATACTTAAAGTTGGTGCTGGAATATAGCTAATCCACAGAGTAAGAATGTGAGCTTAGCAACTTTCAATGATTACCAATTATTCTGGATAATTATCTAGGAGGCATGCAGAAGAGTTGACTATGTTAAAGGTCAGTGTGAAATTGTGCTTGTTCTGTGGAGTGACAGACAGAAAGTTTAAAGAAACCTGCAACCCCAAATCTAGTCCCCCCCCATAGTTGAATGAACAAATATGTAAACAACAAAAACATTGAAACACTTTCTTTGAAAATACAGGGTTGATGTTTTTCAGTGAGTTTAACTTCTTGAGCCACACACCATACAGATATTATGTGACTAAAACAAGGGACAGATGAAAAAGAACAGTCATCCTGCCAAAGGTGAACTTTGTGGGTCAACACAGGTGCATAATCTGGAACCATATCCATGAGAGTTTACAACAAGGATTTTCAAGAAGTGTGTGTGCTACTTGTGGGGGACACATGTTGGCACTGGCCGTGCAACCTGAGTGTACTGTGGATTCTCACCTGTCACAGTAACAGCCACCTTCCGAGTGATGCTGCCAGCACTGCTCTCCACAGCTTATAGTTCCAGTAGATTTGGTAACTTTCCCAGTGTCAAACAGCTAATAATGTTAGGACTCCAATCTTGGTCTTACTTAAAATCCATGTTTATACCTACAACACATGCTTTCATCAACTTGGAACAGTTTAACCTCCCAAAAATCACGTGTGGTTTTATGGTCAGCCTCTTTATGCATGGGTAAGGATGGCGGAGTGTTTAGAAATATGTTGTATTTTTACATGCATTTGCTGTCATTTCTCTTCCTCTTCTACGCTCTCCATGATATATGGGTCATATGATATATTTCATATCTGCATAGTTATTACTTTACATGTTGTTAGTGACTACCTCAACTCTATTTGCCTGATAAATAAATGTTTATTAAACAAAAGGATAGATATTTCCCAAAATCCTGCAACTCTAACAGCTAGATCCTTATCTATCGTCATCAGTATCATTCTTTTTGAAAATACTTAGTGCTTGGCCACAAGACGAGATCAATAATGGCTAAATTCATTGCAGTTTCTAATTTAACATCTGGCTAATGCAAAAGCTTCTCAAAGGGGTCAGTGAACTAGAACTTAATTCATGACTGTGTTCTAAGCATATTTTAGTGTTTGACAAATGCTTAGCATGCCTACTAATTTGCTGAATAAATTTTCATTTTCTTACAAATAATGAACATGTATACAGTAACAGCTATGTGCAAGACACTAAATTAGGTGATGAACAGAATTCAGGAGAGCATAGTGATGACAGTGGCCAGTGTTTACCATGTGCTTGGCACTATGTTGAGTGCTTTCTTTCTTTTCTTTTTTTTTTTTTTGTAGAGACAGAGTCTTACTTTACCGCCCTCGGTGGAGTGCCATGATGTCACAGAACTCACAGCAACCTCCAGCTCTTGGGCTTCTGTGATTCTCCTGCCTCAGCCTCCTGAGCAGCTGGGACTACAGGCACCAGCCACATGCCTGGCTATTTTTTGGTTGCAGTTCTGCTGGGGCTGGGTTTGAACCTGCCACCCTCAGTGTATGGGGCCAGTGCCCTACTCACTGAGCCACAGGCGCCACCCAAGTGCTTTCTTTTGATGTAGCGCCAAGTTGAATTCTCCCAGTAACCTCATGGGTACTATCAATACCCTGGTTTTAGGAGTAAGAAACCTGACTCCTGGAAAAGTTAAATAAGTTACTTTCCCAAGTTCCCATAGCTTATAAGCAGCACCTCCTGGACTCAAACCTGGGGCAGGTATTCCAAAGCCTAGTGGTCATGAGTATGATAGAAACCCACTTACCTGGCATTAAAATTTATGCAAACAACCATTCAAAACAATCTATAATAATTGTTTTCTTTTAGCTTAAAATAAAATACGTGTACATTAACTTGCCAAATTTTTTTTGTGATAGAGCCAGCCTTACAATTATGAACAATTCTCTTGGAATTATGTGCTTATGTCTTTCTTGCACAAACCATACCCACAATGTGTTGTCTACAATTTCTAGCTTAATTTCTATTAAGTGAAGCCAGAACTTGAGGACTTTTGGTAAACAAGTTTTAGCATAAAATCTTTCCAGATTTCTATGTTTTTTTCCCTCAATCTCTTCATTGCTTTATAACTACATAACCCAAGGCAATTTTTTTAGTCTCCATACCGACTGTCAAATATTGCCAATGCTCTTGGTTCCCTCCATATTGTTGCAAATGACAGGATTTTATTCTTTTTATGGCTGAATAATATGTCATTGTGTCTAATATTTAATAGCACCATAAGGTGGCTATAGTCAACTATAGGTTATTATAAATCTTAAAACAGCTTCAAGTGGAATTGGAATGTTGCTAACACAAAGAGATAATCAATACTTGAGGTAATAGATACCCCAATCACCCTGTTTGATTATTATATGTTTGTATAAAAACATCATATGTACCCTATAAATATATACAACTATTAAAACCGATGATAAAAAATGAAAAATGAAAAACTTGCCAAAACTGACTGTATTTCAAGCTGTCATGGTAGAATCCTGGGAAAAGTTTTCCATTAGCAGTAACTATGCATGGGATAAACCTATTTGGCTATGATGATGCCACAGCACAAAGCTTCAAGGAATTTTTTAAAAATCACTTTATCAAGTTTCTTCAAAGCCTCTGACATAGTTGTCATAAAAACAACTCTTTTTTGAATGCCTTTTTAATAGGTTTATTTTTAAGATTTAGTTATGTAATAATAAAACAAAAATAATCATATATAGACTAGCGAATAAACATAACCATAATGTTTGTTGATAAGCAAACATTCTCCTGGTGAGAGCAAGGATGAATAAAAGAGTGGCCTATTTACCATGAGTATTTATTTAGAGTCTTAAGGCATCAACTAATGTTTCACAGGGGCAACAGGGCATTGATTAATTGAGCAGTATTAATTTCAGCTACAATGCCCACTAATGCATTACATACATGTATTTTTCTTTAACAAACATTGATTGATTCAGCACTCACTATGTGCCAATCACTGTCCTAAGTGCTTTGAAAGGATTAAGTGATTTAATCCATAAAGTTACTCCCTGAGGTGCATATTATTATTATTACCTAAGTTCACAGAGGAGTAAACTTCTGGTCTGAGAGGTTACCTATTGTGCCCTAGATTACACACCTTCTAAGTGTGTAAGTGATGGAGCCAGGATTTGATCCCCAGTGAATACTCTTATCCAGTATCTACCAAACAAAACCTATAGTCCAGATAGAAAAGGACACAAATGCTCCTCCTACAAACTTGTACATGATGATTCTCTCATGAGGGCTCCAAGAATTCACAAACAAATTCTCTCATCATTGTCACTAGATTATGCAAATTAATTTTCAGTCAGCATATGGTAAACCTCAGAGCAGCCAGTTTCCATTTTTCTTTCCTCCTCTCCTTCCCTAAATGAATATAATGGACAGGGCCATTTTAATTTCTTTTGCTATCTCTTTACAACTATTTCCTGCATATGTTACTGTTCCTTACAGCTTCTACGCCCTGGGGTGAGAATGTAGACCACATGTGGGAGACCACAGGCCAGGGAGTACACTGGACACTCTTGGGAGTGTGTCCTGAAGATGCACCTCAATTCTTTTATCTCTGTTTTGTGGGTTATGCACAATAATTTCCCCAAACTTCCTGAGAGTCTGCTTCATGGTCATAGAGTAATTTTTATCACGCAATCAAACTGCACATTTAATGTGACACAAACGTCTTTAATTTCAATGTCACAGAAACAAGTTCTATGGTTGGTATTTATAGGCTTATAAAAGAGGAAAAATGGATCTGAATTCTTGACAATTTTACATTGTCAGTGACCTCCTCCCTTGGAAAGTAGTTTTGTTCCATCAAACACATATGCAATTTGTATCAAAAAAAGTGTCACATTTTTAATGGTTTAAAAACCATTTTATACCCTTTTCCAGAAAATAATATACATATGGTTCAAACATCAGAAGTATAACATTTCTATAGAGAGTCTTCCTCTCAGGGCTAGCCACGATGGCTCACATACCCAGCACTTTGGGAGGCCAAAGTGGGAAGATGGCTCGAGTCAAGGAATTTGGAACTGACTTGGGAAACACAGTAAGAAAGACCCTGTCACTACAAAAAAGTTAAAATTAACCAGGCATGGTGGCACATGCCTTGAGTCCTAGCTACTTAAAATGGAGGATTGCTTGAGCCCAGGATTTTAAGGTTATATACAGTGAGCTATGGTCACATCACTGTATTTCAGCCTGGGCAACAGAGCAAGATATTATCTCTTAAAAAAAAAAAAAAAAAAGGACGGCGCTTATGGCTCAAAGGAGTAGGATGCCAGCCACATATACCGGAGGTGGTAAGTTCAAACCCAGCCACGGCCAAAAAAAGAAGAAAAGAAAAGCAAGGCATTGTCGTAACTCTGTCCCCTAGCTACTTAGCCCATGTCTGGAAGGCACTCACCATTCCATATTACAAAGAACATTTTATTTTATTTTATTTTTATTTATTTATTTTTTTGAGACAGGGCCTCAAGCTATTGCCCTGGGTAGAGTGCTGTGGCATCACAGCTCACAGCAACCTCAAACTCCTGGGCTCAAGCGATTCTCCTGCCTCCAACTCCCAAGTAGCTGGTACTACAGGCGCCCACCACAATGCCTGGCTATTTTTTGGCTGCAGCTGTCATTGTTGTTTGGTGGGCCTGGGCTGGATTTGAACCCGCCACATCAGGTGTATGTGGCTGGCGCCTTAGCTGTTTGAGCCACAGGCACCAAGCCACAAAGAACATTTTAAAAATAAATATTTAAATGATCTGAAATGTGTAAGTCAACAAGATGACTAGCTATGAATAACTAAGAAGATGAATATTTGATGCCATATTTAAGCTAAAATATTGCTTAAAATTATCAGCTTTTCTGAAATCCTCTTCACATCCTATTAACTCTGAGAGTAGATGAAAGAGTAAGAATTTTAACATAAAAGCACAAAGGCATGGTCCAGCATTTGCAATGTGAGGGAGGAATTTTCTACCCAAAATACTTATTAAGATGTATTTTTTTTGTTATTATAATATACAGGATGTCGATAAAGTTCATGTGCAATTTAAAATAGTATATTAGAGTTAGATAGTGGTAGTATCACACAGGAAAAGAACTAGTTTCAGAAGTAGTATTCTTTAGAAGTAATGCTAAACCAATTCTTGTTATTTTACCTTGGCCCAATTATAAATATAATCAGGGACCTTTTGAAAGATCACAAAGACCCCTAGAATAGTGTACAGAGATACTGTAGCAAAAGACAGGAACAAAAGTTGTTCTCAAATGTACCAGTCATGACTACACACATAGATGAGACCTCCCTCACAAGCCCTAACAGTCTATAAGAGAGGAATGAACTAGCAGATCGTTACTATACTTAAAAACAATTACACAAAGAAACAAAAATCTGCAACTACTGCAACCTCTGTGGCTTATAGAGATTACCATGTGGTAGGACCAGAGGGAGCCTCTGACGTGTCCCAAATAATCAAGATTATAAACTGTCTTTAGATAATGATATATATACAGATATGTACATTTCGTTCATGGTTTAAAATAAGAACTCGTTATTTAGCTAATTTTCTTAAAATTTCAGAATCTAAATCTTCATTTTTACTGAATTCTAAGTTATAGAAATCAAAATCTGGAAGCTAAGTTTTAAAACACTCTGAGGGCTGCATTTGTTTTTCATTTTTGACTCATGTCCTCAGAGTTTAGATAAGGATACCAGGGGGATGGGGAAGAAGGCACAAATAACAAGTGGCTTGTCTAAGAAGTTGTGTATTAATAATGTAACACTAATTTCCAAGAAAAAAATATACCTGGAAGCATTGATAGCTGACGTTACAATGGTTAGCCTATTGCATGAGTTTTGGTGAAGTATTTATGCATTATTATCAGGCAGTAGGTACAAGGTAAGAATGTGATCTTAATTTCAAGTTGTTGGGGGAGCTCAGGTAAATCTCATCAAGATCTCTATTCCCACATGAAGACAAATTTTTTTTTTTTAAATAAGCAAATTTGCTAGCATTGTATAGTATTTAGACTGCTCCCTTTGCTAGCATCATCAGAGAGTTGGATTGTGCCCGGTTCTGGGATGGACCTGTCTTGCCTTTCACTGCATTCTTTTGTATTTGGTGTTCATAATGGCACAGCCCACAGGTGATGCATACTATAAGATGTTTACAAATATTGATTATATAAAAGAATGTCACAGACTGCAATAATTTATACTTTATTTCTCACAGAGAACACTGGTTTTCGTAAGAAAAATCTTCAAATCGTGTATATGTACTGAGCTCTTCAAAAAGTTCATGCACTAAGTTCATGCACTTCAAAAAGTATGCACTAAGCAAAAACCATGGATGTATTTCAAAAGATTTTTGCACCAAAATAAATTTGTTTTAACTTGTTGTTACATGTCTGAACAGGATTTAGTTTGAGATACCAAGAAAGGTAAGACATTAGTTTGAAAAGAGCCCCATCAGAGAAATATAAATTCAGGTAAAATTTAAGCAAAAACAAACCTCAAATTTATGGTGAAGCATGGGTGGAAGAGTGGTGAAATTGGCACTTTACTAAAAGTTTATGGTGATGTGGCCCCAAAGAAATCAGCAGTTTACAAATGAATAGTGTTTTAAGAAACGAGATGATGTTGAAGATGAAGCCTGCAGTGGCAGACCATCCACATCAATTTGCAAGGAAAAAATTCATCTTGTGTGCGCTCTGAGTGATAAGGACCAACAATTAACAGCATAATAAATAACCAACATCCTAGACTTCTCCATTGGTTCAGATCACATAGTTCTAACTGCAACATTAAAGTTGAGCAAACCTTCCACTCTATTTGTTGTGCTCAGATCAGCTGCAGGCAAGAGCAGAACTTTCAACAGAAATTTAAAAGAAGTGGAATAAAGATCCTGAAGAATTTTAACAGATGAAACGTGGTTTTGCCAGTATGATCTTTCTTTTTTTTGTTTTTGTTTTTGTTTTTGTTTTAAGACAGAGTCTCACTTTGTCACCCTTGGTAGAATGCTGTGGCATCACAGTACAAAGCAAACTTAAAATCTTGAGCTTAAGTGACCCTCTTGCCTTAGTTTTTCTTTTTTCTTTCTGTTTTTTTTTTTTGTTGTTGTTGTTGTTGTTGTTGTTTGTTTGTTTGTTTTACTAGCGATGGGATCTCACTCTTGCTCAGGCTGTTCTCAAACTCCTGAGCTCAATCAATCCACCTGCCTCAGCCTCCCAGAGTAATAGGATAATAGGTGTGAGCCACTGTAACCACTACCAGTGTGATCTTGAAGACAAAACACAATCAAAGTAATGGCCACCAAGAGTGGGAGTGGTCCTGTCAAAGCAGAATTGAACTGGTCAAGCAACATCAAAGGTCATGGCAACAAGTTTTGGGGATGCTCAAGCCAAATAACAGTAACAGCTGCTTATTATGAGAGTGTCTTGAGAAAGCCAATGTGTTAGCAGAAAAAAACCCAGGAAAGGTTCACCAGAGAGTCTTTCTCCACCATCACAATGCTCCTGCTTATTCCTCTCATTAAACAAGGGTAATTTTGTGAGAGTTTCGATCAGAAATTATTAGGCATCCACCTTATATGCTAACTTGATTTACTTCTAAGGACTGTCAGTTCTTTAAAGATGGGCTAAATGACTAATATCATTGTTTGCAAGAATGTCTTGAACTTGATGAAGATTATGTTGAGAAATCAAGTTTATATGTTTATCTTTTAATTCCATGTGCTTTTAATTCAACGTAAAACCTTGTACTTGGTTTGTAAGTTAGAGATGCCTCTACCCAAAGGAAAATTTAACTTGTAATTTAATCACAATTAGTTATCTTTTGGGGAATAGGAACAGCATTACTCCTGAATTCCACAGTCTTCCAAACTCATTTGATTTTGTTATCCTGACCACCTTCACCTTAATTTTTCTGAAAGTAAAACTGTCTTAAGCAAAATCAGAAGGAATGAATTTCATTCCCTTTGATTTCTCTTGCTCTTCTTAGCGCCTAGCCACCAAACAAGCAGCAGAGAGGGGAACTAGGAGTTGAATGTGCTCAAGGAATGCACAAACTAGATTTCTTAAATGCCTCTGAATATTCATAATTTGATTAGGATAATGACTCTCATGTTATTCATACAGCATTCTGAAAATAATAATTACTAGTATTGCTGATTGCCTGGTTTAAAATAACGACCTGTGTCTGTGCTTTGGTGCCATGATAGCATTTATTTCACTACAGCCATCACTATCAACATCGTCAACATCATTTTATAAAATCATAGTTTGCACATGTTATATACGACTCAATTTAGGCCTTGCCCAGGCAGTATGGCCCCTGTTGCTTAACAGACAATAGTTATTTCTATGTCTATATGTTTCAGGATTCAAAAGATTATTTTCAAAAGATTATTTTCATGATGTCAACAAACTCATCTTAGTATTTAGGGCTGATGGCCTGTGGTGACTACTAAAACTTCTGTCATGTTTTATGTAAAAGTATAGTTTATTTAAGATAAAACTAATTTTTATAAGTTATATGAAATAAGTTATATGAAATTAAACCAAATAAACATACATAATTATTGAACACCTACTATGTGTCAAGTGTCCCGCTGGATGTAGGACATCAAAGTAAGCAAAATGAACAAAATCAACATCCTTGTCCACATGAAGATTATGTGCCATTTAGAGAGAAGGGAAAAATAATGGGGCTCTCGTAGGGCAGTATAAAAATCTGTGCAAACACATAGCAGTGCACCTTATTCAGGAATGGCTGATTGGCCCTCAGGGAAGTCTTCACCAACATGGAGCACCTATAAGAGTTAGCCAAACATGACAGGCTGAAAAATGAAATGGTAGTTCTAGAATGAGAAATTATTCTGTTAAATGTACTGGGCCCAAAGACAGAAGGGGTGCCCCAGGAAATGAAAACTGCTCACTATGATGAGTGTAAGGGCAAGGAAAGGATGAGAGACATGCTAGAAAGCAAGCCAGAGTCCTAAACAGATCCTGCAGGATCTGTTGCAGATGCAACTAGCTAGTGAATTTGGACATTATTTTAAGAACAATGAGAAGGCAGGGAAGGATTTGGGGAAGGAAACTGATGTAATTATTTTTGCATTTTGTAAATATCACAATGATTGGAGTAAACAGACAATGGCTGGTCAGTTAGGAAATAATTACAGTGCTCCAAGTGAGAGATGATGTAGGCATTGATGGTAAGGATGACATAAAGGAGTAAATGCGTTTTTAGATGCATGTAGCAAATATATAAAAGTATCCCTTCCCTTAGTGAGTAAGTAGCTGTGACTAGTATTAAACCATAACACAAAATTGAAGTGCATGGTTAGCTTACAGGGAGATGACTCAGACTGGGTAAAAAGTTAATGAGTTCTATTGTGACAATGTCACATTTCCAGTATTGGTGGGAAATACAAGTGGAAATACCCATGGGGCTGTGGAATACAAAAATCTCAAATTTAAAGTGCAGATCTCTGAAAAGCTGTACATTTGGGAAAAATCTACACACAGCCTTAAAAGTCGATGGGGCTATCCAGACAGAATGTACGATAAGAAAATGACACTGCTCTCATGGATACAGACAGGAAGAGGAACTCACAAAAGGGTCTGAAAATGACCGATCAAGAAAGTAAAAGAAAAATCTGAACATGTGAAAAGTAGCCCCCAAAAGTGAAGAGATGGGAGCATTTCAAAGAAGAGAGCATTAGTGCTACAGAGAAGTCAAATCAAACTATGAATGAGATATGTCTATTGCATTTGTCAACAGATAGGTCACTGGTGACCTTGGCAATAGCAGTCTCCATGAAATCCCCATGGTAGGGGGTTGAATTGAGGGAAGTGAGAGAACAGTGACAATATGTGTAGTTTCAAGAAGTCTGGCTGTGAAATGGAGAAAGAAAAGTAAAAGAAGTTCCATTACAAAAAAATAAAATCCCTTGCAATATCGCTTATACATGAATATTAATATTACACAATATTGTTGTTAAAATATAAACGTTAGTAGAGTACATTTCAAAAGAATGCTTTCCTCTTTAATTCTCAAATATTTTGAATCTCTGCCAATGCTTAATATTCAAAATTCTTGTCTATTATATTCCTTTTTAACTCATTACATTTCTCTTAACTGAAAAAGTCAAATGTCTCCCTTAAAGGCATATTTGGCTCCAGAACCATGTGGCTTTCAGCCATTTTTGTCATCAAAGCCTTTTAGATTGCTGATCTGCACAGCCAGCAAAGAAAAACACTCAAGAATTACAGAAGGTAAACCTTTGCATCTTCCCTAATAATTTGTCTTTTTCCACTGAGAAAGAATTGAGTGACCTTCAAGTCCAACTAATTTATCCTTTCCAGATAAGCAAATAGATGCTTAGAGAGTTATGGTATCTTCAAAACACAAGTGGCAAATGTGAATAAGAACACTGATCTTAATGATTTGACTGTATCTACCCAGTATTTTCCCATTGAATCCATGTGTCTTATTTTTGATGAAGTCCCTTTCCAGTCAGATGATTAACTTTTAAAATATGAGGTAAAACCCTCATATTTTATTATACACGAATTGCCTGAATTTTCTACAGCATGTGGTTATTTGAAATTTATGTGAAAAGCCCACATTCTCTGTAGCATCTATTCATAGGAAAGACTTCTATATGGGCCAAATAGAAACTGCTTCAGCATGATTATTGCTCTTTTGAGTTACTATCTACAAGAGTTTGTTCCCCCACTAAACTAAAACACATTGATACTTTGATTTGCTAGCTAACTAAGAATTTGCATCTATGATTGCAAGTATTTGACAAGTTTTCCTGATTGTGTTAGATGAAAACATTTTTAAACACTGTGTTTATTAGAATAATTGTATTCCATAAGAAGAATCTACTGCAGACATTAATCAGAAAATTCAACCACTTGGAATCTTTCTGTTGTAGTGATTTAAAATAAAGGAGAAGGGGGAAAGGGAGGAAATATTGTCAGAATGTAAACTGGTGAAAAAATGGTAGAAAAATTGACACCAGGACCTAAATACCAGTCTTCTTTATTGCAGTGAGTACATTTTGGGGAAATACACACATGTACATACACCAAACACACAAATACAACATACACACACACACATATTTAGTTGCAAAAATGATAACCTAAAACTTATATGAGGATACGTTTTAAAATGACTTCATGGGAAATACACATTTCTATATTATGTCTCCTCAATAATGATTTCTGAAGATACATTTTATAAAGTATTTTGGTAGCTTAATTTTACGGAACTTGGTAATACTGATTATATAACCATTAAAGTTTACGACTATGACAGAAAATGTTAATCTGATTGATCATGCAAAAAGCTGGTCAATAACCATTGTATACATGGCACATTTAGGTTATCAAAACCACTACTTGTAGGGAAATTGAGCTTCAATTGGTTATGTAGGAATAATATGTGAATAAAGACTTGAAATCTTGTGAAAGAGCATTAATTCACCATATCCCTATAGACACATATAGACACACTTATTTATAACATCATAATCAATGGAACTTGAATAAAATCACTAATGAAAAGCCAACTGAATTCAATTGTCTCTTTTTGTTAAGGTTAATTATATACTTATTTTGGAGGGAATAATTCACAAACCTCTCAATTTCAGAAAATATAAATTTGGTACTGATACAAAAACAGAGAGGTAGATGTATGGAACAGAATAGAGAACCAAGAGATGAATTCAGCTACTTACCGTTATTTGATCTTTGACAAGCCAATTAAAAACATTCAGTGGGGAAAAGATTCCCTATTTAACAAATGGTGCTGGGTGAACTGGCTAGCAACCTGTAGAAGACTGAAACTGGACCCATACCTTTCACCATTAACTAAGATAGACTCTCACTGGATAAAATATTTAAACTTAAGACATGAAACTATAAAAATACTAGAAGAGAGTGCAGGGAAAACTCTTGAAGAAATCGGTCTGGGCGAGTATTTTATAAGGAGGATCCCCTAGGCAAATGAAGCAGCTTCAAAAATACACTACTGGGACCGGATCAAATTAAAAAGCTTCTGCACAGCCAAAAACACAGTAAGTGAAGCAAGCAGACAGCCCTCAGAGTGGGAGAAGATATTTGCAGGTTATGTCTCCGACAAAGGTTTAATAACCAGAATCCACAGAGAACTCAAACGTATTAGCAAGAAAAGAACAAATGATCCCATCGCAGGCTGGGCAAGGGACTTGAAGAGAAACTTCTCTGAAGAAGACAGGCTCACGGCCTACAGACATATGAAAAAATGCTCATCATCCTTTATCATCAGAGAAATGCAAATCAAAACTACTTTGAGATATCATCTAACTCCAGTAAGATTAGCCCGTATTACAAAATCCCAAGACCAGAGATGTTGGCGTGGATGTGGAGAAAAGGGAACACTTCTACACTGCTGGTGGGAATGCAAATTAATACATTCCTTTTGGAAAGAT
>CAUYPK010053179.1:0-63737 GCA_963574355.1 Loris lydekkerianus | reverse complement strand
TTTTTAATTAATTTATTTTTATTGTTAAATCATAGCTATGTACATTAGTGCAATCAAAGGGTACAATGTGCTGGTTTCATATACAATCTGAAATATTCTCATCAAACTGTTCAACGTAGCCTTCATGGCATTTTCTTAGTTACTGTAAGTAGGCATTTGTATTCTGCATTTAGTAAGTTTCGCTTGTACCCATTCTAAGATGTAGGTGTGGCCCCACCCATTACTCTCCCTCCACTATGACCTCCCCCCTCCCTTCCCCTTCCTTGGCCCTTTCCCCATAGTCTTGTGCTATAGTTGGGTTATAGCCTTCATGTGAAAGCTATAATTTAGCTTCATAGTAGAGCTGAGTACATTGGATACTTTTTCTGCCATTCAATCCTATAATTCCTTGACTAGGTTTATACCCAGAAGACCAAAAATCACAATATAACAAAGATATCTGTACCAAAATGTTTATTGCAGCCCAATTCATAATTGCTAAGTCATGGAAGAAACCCAAGTGCCCATCAACCCACAAATGGACTAGCTAATTGTGGTACATGTATACCATGGAATATTATGCAGCCTTAAAGAAAGATGGAGACTTTTTCATGTTTACATGGATGGAGCTGGAACATATTCTTCTTAGCAAAGTATCTCCGGAATGGAAGGTTCTGATTTTTTAACTTATGGTTTCAGGAAAATAGTATAAAGAGTGCTTCTATAAAACAGATTAAATACATAGAGATGGAGAATGAAGCAGCGGTTCAGGATCAGAGTTGGGAGAGGAAATGGAAATACGTGGATCACAGGATGCAAAGTAGCAAATATGTAGGATACACAGGTTGAAAAATCTAATGAGCAACATAAGGACCATAGGTAATAAGAGTATCATATTCAGGATGTGCCCTAAATGAGAAGATTATAGCTGCTCTTGCCACAGGGTGAAAAATGGGCAGGTAACTTTGTGTGATGATGGAAATGTTAAGTTTTTTTCCACTATAATAGCCATTTCATTGTATATGTGTGTGTGTGTTTTATAACATCATGTTGTATATCTTAAATATACACAATAAAATTCAATTTTTAAATATAAAGAATGCTTATGAATCTATTTCAAGATCACCCTTTATATATTTGTATAATCTTTTAAATAAATATGTGATAAATTTCCTTTTCAGGAAAATTTTAGTTTCTCCTTATGAACAAATACCTCACATTATTCAGATCTTGAGTACTTGTCACCTTGGCTGCCAAGGGGCTCACAGGCAGTTTTAACACACAGTCATGGCAGCTTATTTTCCCCTAGAGTCTATGGTGTTTTCTAACAGTTTTCTACTGTTAAATAATCTTATTTTGTACTTGTCTTTCATGGCAAGCCAACACAGAACCTTTTTGAAGGCAAAGGATAAACTCTACATTGTCCAGATGGAAAGCAGGCACTATTCAATATTTTTGGAGCTGCAAAAATCCTGTATATTTTAGATAGTACTACATTGAAAAGTTAATATGTGCACAACTTGTGGAAATATGCAAAACTCATTTGGCATTGTTTGTCCTAGCTCATGTCATGGTTTTGTTATTTTGCTTATGTTCACCACCTTTTTCTCTTTCATTTAATCACCAAATGGATTTCCTGAACAAAGTTCTTGGTATTTTTTTCCTCTGGCCCCACCTTCGCTGCTCCTTTCTACTCCTGCCCTATGGTCTTCTGTCTAGGTGGCTACTCTGAGAGCTCTAATGTGAGCACGCCCTTATGCCCTGGATACACACACATCTGGGCTGCAGGGTGAACCATATTTGTAAACGAGAGGTTCTGCCATATTTGTAAACAAGAGGTTCCCATTTGGTCTAAGTGGTCTCTACAATGGAAGAAGCAAAAAGCCAGCAATTACTGGCAGCCATGTGCTGCTAAGTGGCAGAAAATGTTAGCAAGTGGAAAGTGAATGAAATAGCTGCACAGGTGGGGTAGAGATGGCCATGGTAGCTCTCACGCTGAGATTGCCAAAGTAACCTTGGTGGGGATAATACCATCAAGCAACCTGCGGCTCACACGGGGATGTGGAACTAGAAAATGTTATACATGCTGTGTTGTTACATGACGTTTCCTCATTCCCTGCCCAATCTTCAGAAGTAGGTCTCGCAATCACATTCAGTTTGGACTATCTACTAAGAGAGACAGATTTTGACTTAGGTCAAAGAAATCCATTTAAGTTACAATATTGTGGAGAGTAAACACTCAATTCCTGAGAAATTGAAATTGCAAAACATTTCAAAAGCACCACAACCCAAAAGTGAAAGCACTAAATTTATCAAGCAGAAGAACTAGCTTCTCATGAAACAGATTTATCACGTCTTAGTCTGTTTTGTGCAACTATCACAAAATATCTGAGATTGAGTAATTTATAAAAAAACATAAATTTATTGGGTGGCACCTGTGGCTCAAAGGAGTAGGCTGCTGGCCCCATATGCTGGAGGTGGCAGTTTCAAACTCAGCCCTGGCCAAAACTGCAACAAACAAACAAACGAACAAAAAAACACCCATCAATTTATATCTCATAGTTTTGGAGGCAGGGAGGCATGAGATCAAGACATTATCATGTAGTGTCTGGTAAGGGCCTTCTTACTACTACCTCACGTGACTTTAAATGCAGAAGACAGTGTGTACCCTAACCAATTAAATGCCTCCCATTAGCCTCCACCTCCCCACACTATTGCAGTGGGGGTTAAGTTTCCAATACATAGCAGTATAGGACACAGAGACACATAAAAGTAACTATAGTAACTTTTATTTGAGAAAGTAACCCATTTTAAAAAACAATAATGGCTTTGCTTCTTGTTAAAAGGAATAATCAGTCTTCATAATTAAAAACATAAGAGATGAAATAAAAACTAAATAGATTATATGAGTAATGTAAAGATCAAAGGAGAAGAGAAAATTAGTGAGTGCAAGATTTCTTTTTTAGGTAGACAAATCTGTCAAATTCTCTTATCTATTTACAAGATACATATCCTAAAGAATCATAAAACAATACTCATGGATGCTTCGAGAAAATATTAACAAAATATATTGATCAAAGTGACAAAGTAGAATTCAAGGTAAAAAGTATTTTGTAAAAAAGTATAACAATTTAAAGAAGTAAAAATTGCAGACCACCATAAGCATTTATGCTTCTTATTTATAAAAAGTACATATGTACTTGATGCAAATTATTAGAATTAGGATATATGTTATATATTATAAAACATATATAGTAAAATCTATTAGAATGTAAGCAATGGGAAAATCCACACACATTGTAGTGAGAAACATCACCACACCTATTTCAGAAACCAATGAATTAAATAAATTGATACCACATCCAGCACAGTAACTAAGATCGGTACTGCATCTGATCCAGCACAGACTCTCATATATGAGGATCTGTATAGATTTTGCAGAGACCAGACTGGTAAATACTATGAGAACCATCACTCCTGTATCCTGTGTAATTTTGAAGTCTTTGATGGTGGTGTCAAAAGCAGTTCCTCCCAGGATATAGTATTCTTCTTGATTGTCTATTGGGACTGGGGTGAAGGAGCTTTTTCATAAGCTTCCATTTTCTACATAGTAGTAACATATGTAACTTTCTACATAGTAACTTTAATTTGCAGAATAGTGAACTGAAGTTTCATTTACCAGCTAAGTACATCTATCTCAGTTAAAGACTTGACCAGGTAAGTAGTCACAGCATGGTTCTTTAGATAGTGTACAGTGTAAGACATATTTGAATAAGATTTTACTTATCATCTGCCTTCAAAAATTTCTTTACTAGAAGGGGGAACATGGTGAAGTTTTGATTCCCCTGCAATTGGTGTCAACTCAAATATTGCACATAATAGTTCTTTCGATGTCTGTATATTGCCTTCCTCCAATATATAAACTCAACAAATGGGCCTAGGCCACATTTGGGGAGGCGTTAAAGGAGAATATTTGCTACACATTCTTCAGTGGCACTTGAGGTCCTTTTGTCCCCTTTTAATACTCAGTTCAATCTGTAATTTGATGTAGATACAGAAAGTAGGTGAAGAATCATAACTTCTCGTTGTGTCAACATCTGAAAAATTCAATGTCAAATAACCATAAAACAATTTTTTTTGGAGACACTCGGTAGAGTGCTGTGGTGTCACAGCTCACAGCAACCTCAAACTCTTGGGCTTAAGTGATTCCTTTGCCTCAGCCTCCCAGGTAGCTTCGACTATAGGTGCCCACCACAATACCCAGCCTTTTTTTTTTTTTTTCATTGCAGGTGTCATTGTTTAGCAGGCCCAAGCCAGGTTTGAACCCGCCACCCTTGGTGCATGTGGCCGCCGCTATAACCACTGTGCTATTTTTTATTATTGTTGCTGGCATCAGGCCTTGGTTTATCTGATGTTCTTCTACCTTGTTGTTAAGGACACAATGAAACATCTGCAGTTGTCAAATTTCTACAAGTAAAGGTCTAACTGGCACTCTGGTGTGCTGCCCATCATTAAAACTACACCCCGTTAGCCGTCACTAAAAGTTAAGTGTGCCACCTGGCCTCTGCCATTCCAGAATCCAACCATGCCCATCGTCAAGATCTCTCACCACTGCACTGCCCTACAGAGGCCAAGAACTATTACACTTTTCAAAGATGTTGATATGCCCTGGAGGAGTCAATCCCTTATTGTTTAATAACAGCAATATCCTCTGGTGTCTTATGGTTTCATAGAATAAATCCTTTCTGATCTACCTGTTAGATTTCTATCCCTTTCTCAAGACTTTGCCAAGGAATTTCTGGCATCTATATCTCAGTTTCTCTTGGGTATGAGTGAGCCAAATTGCAAGGAGCTATCCTAACACAGTATTAGAACAGACTTCAAATATTTCTGGCAGATCAGTGACTATAGGTCCTCGATGATGTTATGTTAATGCATTTCCAATATCTGGCCTTATTTTCTGCCCCACTTCCTGCCCCATATAATATTTTCATGACATACTCTTATGCCCTGTTCCCCCCATTTCTGTTAAAATATATTACAAAGGACATCTATTTTTTATTTTTATTAGCAAATAACCACACATTTAGTACTTAATGTAACTTTATTATCTTATACTTTGGTAGGTCAGAAGTCAGTACAGGTCTCACTAGACTAAAGCCACATTTTCAGCAGTTTGAATTTCTTTCTAAAAGCTCTAGGGGAAGATCGGGGTCCTGTTCACTTTGGCTGTTGGTAGAATTCAGTTCCTTGTAGTTATAGGACAAAAGTCCCTATTTTCTTACTGGCTGTACAATATGGGCTTTTCCCAACTTCTATAAACTGCTGCATTCCTTGGCTAGTGGCTCTGTTCCTCCTTTCCAGACAGCAAAAAATGAATTAAGTCCTTTGCAAGTCACATCTCTTTTGACCCTCTCTTCTGTCTTTCTCATTCATGTTTAAGGACTCATGTAATTGGACCAATCCAGGATAATCTCCCCAATTTAAGGTAAGGTCTCTAATCTTAATCTCATCTGCAAAGTCCCTTTGGCATGTTATATTCACAGGTCCCAAGGATTAGGGAATAAATGTCTTTGGTGGGGGGTAGAGGAAATCCTCCCTCTACTACATTAAGATTCTGCTATTCTTTTGGTGTATGTGCTATGTCTTCCTAAAGCAGGAACTATAATTTTTTGCTTAGCCTGGAGTTCACTTAGCCTGGTGTATAGAGCTGTCTCCAGGTGGGAAATGATTCTCTGGTAAGATAGAGGGGGCTACTTTTGCTTCACGGAAGGTCCAGGGAAAGCTGGTGGTTCTAGATTCTCAGCCCCAGGTGAGTGTATAAACAAATTATAATATGTAAAAATGGAATGCTATTTAGTAATTCAAAAGAAAAAAGTATTAGTAAGTACAATTTGACAACAATCATATTAAGTGAAATAATACAGGCAAAAACTCTCATACTGTATTATTTCATTTATGTGAAAGCACTTTTTCTAGAATAAGTTTGCAAACTCAGTTGTCATACCTTGTACAACAGCTGTGATGGCTATTCTGGAAAAAGTTCCAAAATTGCTTTTCTACTGGGACTAGGGGTAAAAAAAGCTAGAGTTTTTTTCCCGCCAGCAAAAATGAGTTCAGTTTAATTAAGTTCCACTTGAAAAGTAGACTCAGTGCTAGTACTGGTGTATAACTTCCCAAGGAGAGCACTTGGAAGGCGACAATAGTTATATTCAGCAATGAGGTTATGTAGCACTTTCCTAGGACAAGTTTATGAACTTAATTGTCTGACCTCGTATGTCATGGTGGACTTAATCAGCATGTAGAGCTTTGACTTGGCCTGTTTTCATGCCTGGTCATAGATGATAACACATGTTATATAGTGTCTTAGTTCGGGATGCTGTAACAAAGTACCAAAGACTCAGTAGTTTACAGAAAACAAAAGTTTATTTCTTATAGTTCTGGACGGTAGCAAGGTCAGGCTCTGCTGAGGGCCCTCTTCTCTTCCTCTCTCTCTCTTTTTAATTTCAGGTTAATATGAGGATAAAACAACCAGTCACAATATTTCAATTTGTTAGGTAGAATCCATCTTGTACCAGAAAGGTATGGCATATATCCCTACATGGTGCATATTAAGTGGGAGTACACCAAACTCCCCTTCCTCTCTCCCCCCTCCCTTTTCCTCCTCTCCCAAACTTGAATTGAGTTTTACTCCTATGTGGGTGTGAATTAGATCATGGACTGGCTTCATATTGGTATTGAGTACATTAGATATTTGCTTTTCCATTCTTGTGATACTTTGCTAGGAGGAATGTGTTTCAGCTCCATCCAAGTTAATACAAAAGGTGTAAAGTCACCATCTTTTTATGGCTGAATAGCATTCCATGGTGTACATATACCACAGTTTATTAATCCATTCCTGAGTTGATGGGCATTTAGGTTGTTTCCACATCTTGGCAATTGTAAAATCATCTGTGATAAACAATCTAGTGCAAATGTATTCATGATAAAATGGTTTCTTTTTCTTCAGGACAGATGCCTATTAGTGTGATTGCAGGGTCAAATGGGAGGTTTAATTCAAGTTCTTTGAGGATTCTCCATACGGTTTTCTAAAAGGGGTTTCTAAAGAGGCCCCACCAGCAGTATAAAAGTATTCCCTTCTCTCCACATCCATGCCATCTGTAACTTTGGGATTTTGTGATGTAGGCTAATCTTCCTGGTTTTAGATAATATCTCAGGGTGGTTTTGATTTGCTTTTCTCTGATGATTATGGATGATGAGCAATTTTTTCACATGTTCGTTAACCATTCATCTGTCTTCCTCATAGAAAGTTCTGTTTATGTCTCTTTCCCAGAGATAGATGGGATTTTTTGCTCTATTTTTTTTTTTGATTAATTTGAATTCTCATTGGATCCTAGTTATTAAGTCTTTGTCAGATTTGTAATATGCAAATATTTTTTCCCAGTCTGAAGGATGTCTATTTGCTTTGATTGTTCTATCTTTAGCTGTGCAGAAGCTTTTCAGTTTAATTAAGTCACATTTGTTTATTTTTGTTGTTGTTGCGGTTGCCACTGATGTCTTCTTTATGAAATCTTTCCCCAAGCTGACATCCTCAAGAATTTTTCCCACACTTACTTCTAGGACTTTTATGGTTTCACATCTTAGATTTAAATATTTTATCTAATTTTTGTAAGTGGTGAAATGTGCAGGTCACGTTTCAGTCTTTTACATGTGGTTATCCAGTTCTCCCAAGCCCATTTATTGAATAGGGATTGTTTTCCCCAGTGTATGCTTTTGTTTAGTTTATCAAAGATCAGATGGCAAGTAGAGATTGGTTTCATCTCTTGGTTTTCTATTTGGTTTCATATGTCTTTATCTCCATTTTTTGTGCCATGCTGTTTTGATCACTGTGGACTTATAATATAGCTTAAATTCTAGGAGAGTGATGCCTCCAGCATTGTTTTAATTAGTATATATTGCCTTGGGTATGTAGATTTTTCTGGTTCCATACAAAATAAAGAACTAAAAAAATATAAAAAAAAATATAAAAAAATAATAATAATAAAATAAAATAATGGCAAAAAAAAAAAGAGAGAACTATTTTTTTCAGTTCTTCAAAGAATGATGTTGATATTTTAGTGGAGATTGTATTGAATTTGTAGATTGCTACAGGTAGTACAGACATTTTACAGTGTTGATTCTTCCCAGCCAAGAGCATGGTATGTTTTTCCACTTGTTAATCTTCTGCTATTTCTTTTCTTAGGGTTTCATAATTCTCTTTGTAGAGGTCCTTCATCTTTTTTGTTAGCCTAGGCATTTCATTTTATTTGAAGCTACCATGAAGGGAATTGTGTCTTTGATTAGTTTCTCAACTTTGGTGTTATTGGTGTACACAAAGGCTACTAATTTGTGAACATTGATTTTATACCCTGAGATGTTACTGTATTTCATGATCACTTCTAGGAGTCTTGTGGTTGAGTCTCTTAAGAGTGAGAGTTTGAATTCTTCTGCCCCCATTTGGATGCTCTTTATATTCATCTCCTGCCTGATTGCATTGCCTAGATCTTCCAGAACTATGTTGAATGGTAGTTCCAATAGAGGGCATCCTTGTCTGCTTCCAGCTCTAAATGGAAAAGCTTTCAGTTTTACTCCATTCGTCATGATATTAGCTGTGGATTTATTGTAGATGGTTTTAATCAGTTTTAGAAAAATGCTATGTCTGTGTCTATTTTCTTATCAGTTCATGTTAGAAAAGGATGCTTAATTTTATTAAATACTTTTTCTGCATCTATTGAGAAGATCATATGGTCTTTGTTTTTGCTTCTGTTTTTATGGTGAATTACATTTTATGGATTTGTGTATGTTAAACCAGACTTGTGTCCCTGGGATGAAGACTACTTGATCATTATGTATAATTTTTTTTAATGTGTCACTATAATCTATTAGCTAAGATTTTTGTTGAGTATTTTTGCATCTATATTCATTGTGAAATTGGTCTGTAGTTCCTCTTTGTAGTTGGGTCCTTTCCTGGTTTTGGTAGAAGAGTGATGTTTGCTTCATAGAACATATTGAAGAAGATTCCTTCCTTCTCAATGTTTTTGAATGGTTTCTGCAGTACAGGTACAAACTCTTCTTTGAAAGTTAGAGTTCTGGTGTGAAGCTATCTGGTTCATGGGTTCAGGGCTTTTTTTTTTTTTTTTCTTGTTGTTGTTAGAAGATTTTTTTATTGCTTCTTTAATCTCAGTGCTTGATTTTAGTCTATTGAAGAGATTTATTTCTTCTTAGTTAAGTCTAGGAAGAGGGTGTGATTCCAGGTATTGGTCGATTTCCTCCACATTGTCAAATTTCTGAGCATAAAGTTTCTTGTAGTCAGAGATAATCTCTTGTATCTCTGTGATATCCCCCTTTTGTCATTTCCCCCTTTTCATTTTTGACTGAATTTATTAGAGATTTTGCTTTTCTGTCTCTAGTTAATCTGGCCAAAGGTTAATAGATTTTATCTATCTTTTCAAAGAACCAACTTTTTGTTTCATTGAAGGTCCTCTTTTGGATTGCAGACTATCAGGTGCTCACTATGCTCCTGACTCTCTGGGGTCTCTTTTATAAGGGTATGAATCTCATTTATGAGGGCTCTGTCCTCATGATATAAATACCTCCTAAAGCAGCAGTTCTCAACCTGTGGGTTGCAACCCCTTTTTAACAATGAAAATACACTGTGGCATTAGGAAGGCTGAGAACCACTCTCCTAAGGGCTCCAGCTCCTAAGATCATCACATTGGAGGTTTAGATTTCAACATACGAATTTTGAGGGAACACAAACATTCTGCCCCTAACATGTATCTTTCTTTCAAACAAGAATATACTTATAGTATTCAGATCAAAAGTATGGAGAAGTTTTCCTGAGGGGTTGCTCCACATAGTCTGAGCTTGAATAAAGCCTATTAAATTCGCCACAACATTCTCTTGTAAACTAGCTATTTTTCAAGAGCTCTGGATCCTGAAATTAATTTGCTTTTCACAATAATATTACTACCAGTTATGACTGTTGAGTAAAAAGATGTTTTCCAATCATGTTGGCCCCGAGAGTCACTTTCTAGATATTTATTTAAAGATAGCCCATATATTTCAACATGTATCAGATTTTATCACTCTATGGAAAACATAATGCATTTTAACAGGTAAGGTAGGGAATTATTTTTAAGGGAGAAGATAAAGAATCATGTCATTGTAATGATAACAATAATATGAAGCACTTGTTACACTTTAGGCTTAGTGATAAGTATGTGACAATTTGTCATTTAGTCTTCACACAATTTATGAATAAATCTCACTAGTATGGCTCCATCTGCTCTTTGTGGCCAAAACACTTTGTGATTCATTAGTGCCTGCCCTATGGTGGTTATTAAATGTAATTTGAATATTAGCATTAAATGCAGCTGTATAGTATCATTTTAATTTCATTTACATCTTTAAAGCTTTTAAATAAGGTAACTAGACATAAGTTAGTAAGCTCTGGTGTTAAGTGGCAGAATAAAGCTTTATGTTCCTATTTCTTATCTTGCAAATTTTGTACTATGTCTTGTTGCCTCTGATCTAAACACATCATGCTACTGTGCAGGTGGTTGGAGCATAAAAAACACTGCACTGTGGGTTTGCCATGCATATGGGTGAGAATTAGGCTAATAAAAAGTCATTGAAAGTGTTCTGCCCTGAAGAAAGCAAGGTGCCTAACATTTTTTGGAGTTTATGTGTTGACAGTGTTAAAAAAAAAAAAAATGGTACAAAGAAGGTTGTCTTGCTTCTGACTTTATAGTCTCCATCTGGTCAGGAAAGAAGTAAATTGACCACATCTGCTACAAATCTGTGGCTGTGGGATTGGGCCTTACAGATTTGTGACTGAATCTATGTCTTTTTCTCCAGATCTAGGATACTATATCCTTTACAGAAGTATGCCAATTTTCACAACTTTTGTACTCTTGTCTAGCTTTCTCCAAACTCATTCTCTTGGGCATCCTTTAGGGTAGTAGTTGGCAACATTTTTTTCTTTAAAGCAACAGATAACAAATATGTTTGTCTTTGTGGGCTAATAGGGTAAATAGAGGACAATATATAAAATATATAATGAGAGGAGAAGTTTCAACAAAATTTTTATTGATGAAATTCAAAATATATTAACAATAATAAAAATTGAGTACAAATTATTTTGTAATATAAATATATTATCTTTATCTAATGAGAATAATAAAAGTACTTTGGAGCGAATAGCATTTCACCTATTTAGGATTAAAAACATGCATTCCCTATTATCAAGTTGATTGTAAATATTTATCTGTAAAAGTCATTCTTTACACAGAAACTGCATCAAAATAGTTGGTAGATGCAGATTTGGTGCACAGACCATGGTTTCTCAACTCTTGCTTTAGAGCAAGAATGTCTAATGTGAGACACGCAAAAGATATACATTTTATAAACTGGTGCAGGAAGCTATCACAAGTAGATTCCCATAAATGTATTTATTGGATTTTTGAGTATGCAAAAGCAAAATTGGATGAACTCATATTCTGAGGACCCAGTGGTACCTGTGTAACTGCATGGAGTTAGGGGTCTACACGTGTGAGACATGATGCATGGACAGAGCTTCTAAAGGCATATTGTTGAGAAATTTTGTGTTATTCAGACAGTATAGGTATTTTTCTTCAGTGCCCACTTCTGGGTTAAAGTGTGTCTACAAGTGAGAAAGAAAGGATATTCATTCCACTTTTTCATCAGTTCTGGGTGTCAAGGGACAATGAACATCCAGAAAATACAAGTATTAGGAGCAGTGAGAGGCAGTGTGTTTTCTGAGAGGACAGCAGCAGTAGTGGCAAAGTCAGGCTTCGTCCTCAACTAGCTATAGCATAATGAAGGTGAATGAGGTCCTGAAACAAGTAATGTTTTATAATGATAAAAATGTCTATCCATCACTATTTTATAATAATTATAAACATAGATACACGTAGTAAGTGGGCACCAAAATGCACAAGCAGAGCCTGGAAAAACTGATAGAGAAAGTAGACAATCCAATAGTAAACATCAGAGACTTCAGGACTTTCAATAAGAGATGGAACAACTATACAGAAGACTGATAAACAAACAGAAAACTTAAAAAGTAGCATGCACTAATTACACTTAATAGACAGTCTTTCAGTCACCTAGTAATTCAGAACATGTCACAGTCAGAGACCTCCGTAACAGCATTTAAGAAGATCCCCTGAAGGTGAGGGAAGATTGTATTGACAATAAATATGGTTATAATTGTACAGTTATAATTTTAACTGAACTATAAAAATATTTATCACTTTATCACATTGCTTTGACAGATCTTCCAGGCTAAATTCACATGACATTCAGTTAGATGAACTTAAGAACCCTGAACTCCAAAGTTTTTTTGATTCTATTAGGATGGAAGAAGTGACCATCTCCTCCTTACTAATGTGGCCTCTCATTTATGAAAAATCTCACCTAAGATGAACACCCTACGAAATGATGATCATCTTTAATTTCCACCTCAATGCCAACTACTTGCCACCAGACATATAACTAGTTAGGCTCACTCTAACCCGAGGAGAAAAGTACAGTTTCTGCACTAGAAGGAGGTAGCTTATATACTAAAAGAGTTGTAGGAGCTACAATAATGTATCAGAATCAAATAAATGAACATTTAAGGGAGAGGATGATTGGGATTGTGATAAAAGTATGTTTTGGGTTAAACTGTGTGCCCACAAAAAAGATATGTTGAAGTCCTGTGATATGATTTGTAATAAGAACTATATATCTGTTCTTTGTCCAATCATAGCAAAGTTCTCAAAACCCTAGAACAATTAAGATGAAAGGAGCATCTTTTGTTATTAATAACAAGCCCCTTTCAGTCACTACATTTAAGGATGGAGAGCTGGTTGTCTGGGGAATCAACTAAGTGATCAGAGGGTTGGAACCTTCTGCTTCACTCCCGACCTCCTCAGGGAAGAAGAGAAGGGCTGAAACTAGGAGGTGGAGTTGATCAACAATTGAGAATGATCTAATCACTAATATCTAGGTAATGAAGCCTTCATACAAAACCCCCAAAACAAGGTTCAGAGAGCTTCTGGGTGGGTGAACACACGGTGGTATAGCACACTATACCATGTGAGGGGATGGAAGTTCTGCATCCCTCCCCCTGTACCTGGCCTCTGCATCTCCTCCATCTGGCTGTCCCCAAGCTGTTTCTTTTATAAAGAACCAGCATGCATCAGTAAAGGGTTCCTTGGAAGTATCTGAGCCATTTTATTTATTTTTAAATAAAATATATTTAAAATATATATAAATTATATTTCACTTTAAATATTTTTATTTTAAATAAAGGGTCTATGTTCAATTGTAAGTAAGTGTATGTTCCCCCTACTTCTGACTCACCAGCTATAAATACAGAGGGGAGGAGAGGGTCAGAACTGTATTTATAGCTGGTGAGTCAGACATGTGGGGAACATAGACTTATAATTAAAGTCTGAAGTGGGGCACTCTTATAGAGTAAGCCCTTAGCTAGTGGGGTCTGAGCTAACTCTGTGTGTCAGAACTGAAATAAATTCTAAGATAACCAATTGTGATTTCTCGCCTATCAATAGTTTCTCACTCTGAACTAGTTTTCTAACTTAGAGCTCATTATTTCCAGGAAACTACCTGAAATGTAATATATTATTATAAAATAAATATTACATCAAGTCTTCCTCAGAAGTAATCATTTATCTGAGTAACTCTGCCCTGGGGAAGAGAGTTAGAGAATTAGTTGATGTTGGAAGATACTGCAAGAGGAAATCCTGGTACTTGTGACCTTGTTTGAAAGTGAATACTTTGAAGATGCACTTTAATTATGATGGGGTCATAGTGGATTAGGATGGGCCCCAAATCTAATGACTGATGTCCTTGCAAGTATGTCATATGAAGAGACAGAGGCACAGAGGCACACAAGAGAATACAAATGTGATGTGCCCTGGAGACACACACAGGTCACAGTGGTAAGTCCACAAGTCCCAAGATTTCCATAGAACCCCAAGAATTTAGGAAGAGGCAAGGACTTATTGTATACTCTGGAGTATAGAGACACCAACGGCCCTGCTAACATGTTGATTTTGAACATCTAGCCTCCAGATCTATGAGAGAATATATCTCTGTTGTTTAGAGCATGTGGTACTTGGTTACAGTAGCTCCAGGAAGCAAATACAGGATGGATATACGATAAAGCCAGATAAATAACACTTTGCTGATGTAGGGACACTCACCTATGGCTCTTCCTGTAACAACTTGTCAAGAATGCTAAGGCCAAGACTTCTTCTTTGTTCTTGCTAGATTGTCTGCTTAAAGATTTGACACGGCAACAACTTAGACCTACAGTACATTTAGTTGGGCATAGTGGAGCTTCCTAGAATCTAAACACGGAGAGGGCTGGAAGTGTTTTAATAGATTTACTAAGCTAGAGCAACAACTGCAACCTAGCTGTGTTCCCTAGGAGGACTCTGAATACACACACTCTCATAGTCAGGATTAGCCTTGGAAATGTGCCTAGGAACTGGTGACCTTCCTGCAAATGGAGACGGCAGGACTCTGGCAGAGAGAGCAGCTGGCAGCACTTGCTGTCACAGGAAAGGTGATGACCCACATGTTAGATAAATCATGATGTTCATATGGAAAAGGTAAAAGGAAGGGTGAAAGATTGACTTGTATAACTAGAAAAATCAAAAGCAAATAAGCAGAGGACTGATGTTTGGTACTGAAATGTAAAATTGTGATTCCTCACCTAGTTTCTCAATCTGAGCCAGTTCTCAAACTTAAAGACCATTATATCCAGGAAATTACAGGAAATGTCCCTGCAAGCATATTAAATAAATATCCTACCAACCCTTATTCACAAGTAGTTGTTTATCAGAGTAGTTCCTCCTCTGCCTGGGAGGAAATACAGTGCCCAGAACTGGGTGGGCTGATGAATGCCAGGTCTAAGGTGAAATTACCCCAGGGGACACAGAATACTACTGAAACCACCTATTATATTAAATATATTAAAATACTATATATTATAATATTATTCCATTATATTAAAATAATGGAAAACCATAAGATGGGAATAGTGAAATAATATCTGATTTGTATGGAAATATAAATACAACTAAAAGTCAATCACCCATTGTTTCATAACTTCCCTACTGCTGTAACTGTGTACTGTTTAAGTGGCATGTATCCTTGGCAGATGCAAGATTTGTGACTTCACCAACCACTTTTATAGATAATATCGCTATTGTAAAACCTAATACTGGTCTTTGAGGTATCGTCTGCACTCTGCAGTCAGGGAGACCAAATGATGTCAACCAGACCAGTGGCCACACATAGCAGCCAATCCAGGAAGTTCTGCTACCCCTTACCTAGAAACTCCTGTTTCCCGGGAGACAATTTCTGCTTTCCAACCCTTTCCAACCCAATCAGCAGGCCCAATTCCCTAGTCATTTGTTTGCCAAACCATCTTTAAAAATCTTAGCCCCCAAATTCTCAGGGAGGTGGATTTGAGAAATTTCTCCCAATTCTTTGCCTGGCACCTGGCAACTGGTGACATTAAACTCTTTTTCTACTGCAACTCCTACTGGCTCAGTTTATCAGCCTTTATCTGGGTAGGGAGCAAGGGACCTGGTTAGGCAGTAACACTGGCGTGACTTTCCTGTTTGAGTAGGGGTATATGGAAGTTAATGGAATCTGGGACCGGGGCTATTTCACAGTAGGTTCAGTTTGTCCATGAGCTTATCCTTATGGTTCCCTAGTGCCAAAATACATAACTGGGATGCATATGTTAATACTTAGCAGCTTGCAGACCATAATATTGGTTCTCTGCTTTATGGAATAAGAGGCATTATGGTAGAAAGGCTAAGTCAAACATCCTAGACTTCCTTTGTCAACCCCAAAGAAAATCTCAGACAGTTACATAAAAGAACATGTGTGAGGAAGCCCTTTTCAGAATTACCTGTTGTGATAGGGAGGAGAGACAGCTCAGTTGTCCCTTACTTGGACAGTGGATTATCAGGGTGTGGTGGATGTGCACTATACAACAGAAGCAACAAATAAATTGCATGCCTTTCACATGGAGTGATCTTCAGCACATAGTCCTCAGTGAAAAAGGATTTGAATAAATAATTGAATTGGATACATAATACATAATTGAATAAATAATATACAATAAAATGAGCTGTATAAATTATATAGTTAAAAATACATGGATACAAAAGGTCTTGTAGGAACACATTTTAAAAAACAGGGAAGATATTAAACAGCATACAGCAGTTCTGTATGTAAGGAAAGGAAATCAGAATAAGCAAAGGAAATAAAGACATGCACATGAAATCAATGAATGAACACATTAAAAAATCAGTAAATAAGGGGCAGTGCCTGTGGCTCAAAGGAGTAGGGCACTGGCCCCACATGCCGGAGGTGGTGGATTCAAACCCAGCCCCAGCTGAAAAAACAAAACAAAACAACAACAACAAAAAAAACAACCTACAAAAAATCAGTAAATAAGAACAGGTCTTACCTGAACCAATGATGATGACATATAATGAACTGGGGAAAATGGTGAACTCAATCTTCTGCACCTGAGGTCTATTAGGAAAAAGAATGCCCTACAGAAAGCTCTTGCAACATAGTATAAGATTGGACTGTCCAAAAATGGAATAGAAAATTTGGAATGTGCCAGCTGGCTGACTAACGGGAATTGTCCGGAGGCTTGTCTCTCATTTCCAAGGAGAGATATTCCAAAGAACACTTGGCAGTAGTTTTCTCATAGAAGTTCCCATATCCCTTTGGGAGCTTTGTTACATCTGGATACAGATGTCCTCCACAGATGTGGATTCCACGTCCTAAGAAACACTTTGATTTTTTCAGACTCTGAGGGATAGGGTGCCCTTTCAGAGGTAATATCCTGTCTTCCCCTTTGACAACATTTCAAACAGTTCATTAATACTTAGGAGCATAGGATGAGAAGAAAATTGGATATAGGGGCCTGGAAATCACTTTCAGCCTGATTTCTCTTTGAATGAGCAGTTTCTCACACACAACCTTTCTGTGCCAGGAACCAGAGAGAGGAGGAAGGTGAATCCGGAGTGCATAGTACTCTTTTGTACTTCTTCACAGCTGCCTACACAGTTGAACCCACAGGGAAGGAGATGCTTGTAATATGAGCCAGAAAGAATAAATACGGTCCTGAAAGCAGGGGATTATTGTCGTGAGGATATAGTGGTGAAGCAGAATGAAGTGTAAGGATCCAGCACAAGCTAGGCTGAATCCCTGCAGCTCTGCATTTATGGGGACATTTTCCTTCGCCAGGTCTGGGAGAACATGTGGAAGAAGTAAGCACCGGCCAAGTTCATATGATGGATATATTGAAGCCTCCAAAGGAACAGGCTGGACAATGATAAAGTGAACAGAAATAGAGAAATTCTCTTTCTGCAAGTTTTTTCATTTTCCACATTTGTTTCGGTAGGAAATCTCAGCATCTAAATCTGAATATTGTCAACTTTTCATCACATACTATCTTAGTCTCACTGGAAGGTCATTGATTCATTTTATATTTCATTTGAATGTTATTAGTTTTTTTATTTGTCTAGAGCTACACTATTCACCAGGACAGCCCTGAGCCACATGTAGCTGTTGAGTGCCTGAAATGGGCTTACTCTGCCCCAGGAAGGGAATTTTCAATGTTCCTTTATTTTTATCAATTATTTTTAAATTAAAAAATGGATGCAGTGTAAAATATTTTTTTATTAAGCATAACTATTGTTTTTATTAGACCATGTTTCACATAAATATTGGATATTTAGCATTTGAACTGAGTTATGCTGTCAAGTGTAAAATACGTGCCACATTTTGAAGACTTAGTTCAATAAAATGTAAATTATCTCATTAAAAATTGTTTATGTTTATTATGCATTAAAATGATAATATTTTGCATGAATAGGGCTAACATATATTACTAAAAATAATTTCACTTTGTTCTTTTTACTTTATTAATGTGGTTCCTGCAACACGTAAAGTTATATATTTACATGGTACTCATTCTTTTTCTGTTAGATGGAGTTAGGGGAAGCTTTTCATGTTGGAAGCCCATTTTAATTTAGCTACAATCAAATATGGCTACATTCAAGAAATTTCAATTAGATATACTTAAATATGTACTTTATTTTATAAAAATCTAACTACTATGTACTTAAAAATTTCAAAAAAGGAAAATTATTTGTTCATTTTAAAGCTAACTAACCTTTTAATGATTTTGGGTCTGTTTTTGTTGGAAAGTATTTAAATATTTGGTTGCAGCATGGAGGTCCACAGTTTCAGTTGATCCTCTAGTTGAATATCAATCACTTGTGACCATAAGGGCATCTTGATTTTGGTTAGGTAGCAAACAATGGTTGAAAAGCAAAATAGTGTTTTCTGAGCATGTTTTGGTTCTCAGTGAAAAATGGTTAAAAAGTAAAAAAGCATTTTTTTGATCATGTTGCTGAAAGGGTGTATATTCTTCATTTTTCCATATTTTAGTTGGATCTTTCTTAGTATCAAACAATGCCTTTAAAATGTCACCAATCAATTCCATGTGTAGTTCTTTAGATGCCTTGGTGATATCAACTAGTTGAGCTGAAATGCTGATTTGAGTGTGACTTCATGATTCTCAAAGTCAGAGAAACTTTCGCTGCATTGTCCAAGGACCAGGTCCAAAGCAGCTGCATATTCTTCTCATGACTCACATAGATCATCCGCTCATCACTGACCTTTTTGGGGAAAATGTTCATCTGAAATTTACTTTTGAAGAACTGTTTTGAAAAAAAGATTGCTTTTCTCAAAATACTTGGATTTTTTTTGCTACGTGTCATAGATAGACTTACTTTTACCTTGCAAAGAAATATTCAAGTTGTTTTGATTTGACATATCAGAAATGCTGCATTCCTATAGAAATCTTCCTTCAGTAATTCACATTGCTCATTCTGTTCTTCATAAAATTTAACTATTTGTTCTTGACAAGATAAAATTTTGGCTAACACCTGTCCTTGCCATAGTTAACTCACTATAGAATGATACAGCAAATCCACCCTGAACCCCTCAGCCTTCATCTTTAGCCTGTTATGAAACCGATGATGCTGTGTTGCATTTGTACAAATATAGTGAAAAATACTTGTAACTTGTTGCAAAGTGTCTCTTAAAATAGTAGCTTTAGCGCAGAGATTTTGCTGATAAAAAATACAGTGAAAAGAAATGATAGCATCTGAATGTGCTAATACTATTTTTACCTGAGCAGTGGAAGGCAGACCAACTGTACATACACTCACTGAATTTATCAAGTTCAGTTGAGCTTCATGACATGTATCTTAAAAGTTGTTGAAGTTCACTATTCCCTGAGTTCTGTTTGCAGGAGTGCCAGAGTAACTCTTCATAGTAATGAAAATCTTCCGTTATGACTTGAGCAAAGCATAAAACCTGAGTGGAGTCAGTAGTGTTAGCTGATTCATCTGAAGTGATTAAATAATATATGTTTTCCTTTTGAAGTATTGCATGAAATAGTTCCGTCAAGTTGAAGGCTAATTCAGAAGCTGCTGATCTGTTATGGTTCTCCTTGAAAGAGGCACTTGTTTGTGCTTTGAACTGTTATCAGGGCCTCAGCATCCTACGCCTTTGATGATGCATTCTTCCACAATTTCTACATCACTGAATGGATTCCCCATTTTTCCTCAAGTATAAGTTTCTTCAGTGGCACTGTTTCCAAATATTATTGCTGCTTGAAGGAATTGTCTTTGTTTTTGCTTTTCATCATTTAATTTCTGCCATATAACCTTTAGCACCTCTCCCTTTAATTTAAGATACATTTTTCATCCTAATGACTGTTATACTCGTAAGAATTGAATTTCTTTAATGTTGATGTGCAGTATCACAAAGCAAGCAAATCCTCTCATCTTGTCAGTATCACAAAGCAAGCAAATCATCCACAAGATAATATTGCAATTCCCAATTCTCATCTTAGCATCTGTTTTCTTTCTTCAGTGTTCTCTTGGTCTCCTTTGACAGAATGGGCTTTTAAGTAGACAGAATTAAAAAAATACTGTTCAACTGTGCAACTATTCACAAATTCCATGTAAAGCAGAAAAACAGAGCACTGTGCTCCACTGTCAAAAGCTGATAACAGAGTGGGGCACTCACCAACAGGTCTCCTGCAGTCATGCTACTAGTGAGGAGGGCAGAGTTAGAACTCAATCCTTAGCATAGCAGATGTCAATTTAGCCCATGTGGCTTACTTATGTTTTAATTGTGCCAATCTGGGAGGATTATTTTGTTGAAACTTATTTTATTCAAATACATTAATTCAAAAACTTATTTTATTGAAACTTATTTTATTTCAAATACATTAATTCAAAAAATAAAATTAAGACCTTGTGCAGTGGTTCACACCTATAATTCTAGCACTCTGGGAGGCCTAGGTGGATGGATTGCCTGAGCTCAGAAGATTGAGACCAGCCTGAGCAGGCAAGAGACCCTCTTTCTACTAAATACAGAAAAGCTAGGCAGGCATTGTTGCAGGCATCTGTAGTCCCAGCTTCATGGAAGGGTGAGGCAGGGAGATGACTTGAGCCTAAGAGTTTGAGGTTGCTGTGAGCTTCGACACAATAGCACTATATCCAAGGTGACAGAGTGAGACTCTATCTCAAAGGAAAAAAAAAAAAAAAAATATATATATATATATATATATAAATATAATATAAAATACTGACAAACATGTATCAATAAAAACAAGACAATTTATTGTGTAACATTTGAATTCAGCCCAAAGGCCACATTTAAGGATCTAGAAGAACACATGTAGCATCAAGGCTGAAGGTTCCCCACCCCTGCATTGGACAGTGCTAATTTAGAGGTAAATTTTTCTAGACTTATATTATCTAGTGCCATAGTCATTAGCTATATGTATCTGTTCAAATTTAAATTAATAAAAATAAAGCAAAATAAATAGAAATTCTTTAGCATTAGCCATTCAAGTGCTCCGTAGCCCCTGTGGTTGGACTTTAAGGTAGATTGGATCATTCTTAATTTCTCCACAAAGCACAGTCCTTAGGCAGGTAACTTTTCCATTTCTTCTACAAATGGAATGTTATCAAACATTTCTATCATTGTAGAATGCTCTATCAGAGGATGCCGCTCAAGTCAATTAAACATCTCTTCCTAGAAAAACACGTAAGAACAAGGGCCAGACTTCCAGCTCCAGGATGAACTACGAATAGTAAACCACCCTCCATGGTCCAGGTGGCATCTAGCTCCCTCCGTGTGTCCTTCACAGCGTGATCCTGATCAGGTTTTTATTTAACTTCTTGTGTCTCAAGATGATCACTCAAGTTTATTCTCTTGTGAACCCTTCTCACCTTATAGAAATGATAATTTCCTTTCCCACTCCACAAGTAGGTAATAGAAGAAGCTAAAGCTGAATTTCTGGAGAGCTGAAGAAGGGCTCTGTATGAAGGCAGGTTTGGCCCCACCGGCATCTGAGCCCCTTCATCTAAGTCTTTCTAAATCAGTGTATTTCTTAGCCTGTTACTCCCCACCTCTCTGCCACAATTAGCTGGTAAATACTCTTTAAATTAATAACTCAAAAAAACATAAAAATTATTAGTAGTGTTGTATTATTATTTGGAGATAAGAAGACAGAAGAGTGGAGGAAGCATGCTTCATTCTGTAGGGTCTACAAAAGCCATGAGAACAGGTGTTATTATTGTTTTGTTTTTATGCTTTATTCTTGTTCTGAGAACAGTGTGCACACACACGGACACTTAATGTATATTTATCATTGTTTTTCTGTGAAATAAAAATAAAACTTTGAGGTCTACAAAAGAGAAACAAAAAGAGACAGGCAGCTTGCCCAGTTTGACGAAATGGCCCTTGAGACAACCCGCAGGATGTTCTCATTATGACTTACTTACTGCATTCATTAATTCATACACTATTGATAAATAACTATATGCCAGGCATTTAAGATAAATGGTAAATTAGCCATAATCTCTGCCTTCAAGAACTGTTTGCTGTGGAGCAGGGCATCACAATTGGAATTATGGACATTTGCGGCTAGATAATTCTTTGTTTTAGGGGGTTGTCTTACCTATTGCGGGATGTTTAACAGCATCCCTGACCTCTATCTACTAGACGCAATATCACTGCCTACCTGACTTGAAATCACCAAGATGTCTACACTCATTGCTGATGTCTCTTCATTGAGAACCACTGCTCTAGGGGGATAGTGAAATGTGTCATTAGGGAAGGAAGGTGACATATGTTATGATAGAAATACAAATAGGGTGGAATGGGGGCCTTGCCTCCCTGTGAGTACAGTTAATCAAGAAAGGCTTCATACAGGTGTTATCCCAAAGGTCCCTATCTCTGTGCTTTCCTCATTTACCTGCCACTCTGACTTTGGGATAAGCACTAAAGGCAAAAATACATTGCACATGCATTTTTTAAAGTTATAATTCCAGTGATATAAAAATGTGCACTTTGGGGAAAACTATTCTTAAAGATCAGGAATCTATAACCATATAAACAACTTTGGAAAAGTTTTTCTCTTTTCAATTAATCAATATTTTGAACATCTGTTTTCCATACGTACTTTAGAGACGCATAAGTAGTCTTATAAGACTAGTCTAAACCAAAAAGTATTTCATAATTTAGTTGTACAGACATCAATATATGAAAACTTTAATTACCACATGGAATTTAAAAACTGTAATGGAAATGGGTTTCATCATTCTCCCTCCAGTTTCCAGCACTGAACTTCATACTGCACACCGCTCCCCACCACTTAACTGCACATTATCTCCTGGAGTTAAAGCAAAATATTTACTTATCTGGATAAGATAGGGAATGTTTTCCTCTGAACCAGTTCTGTAGCATCACGCAACTCCAAGGGACAACATTCATGTTGTCCTGGACAATTGACAGAGAGCTAATGAGTTCAGGAATGTCCCGTGGGCTAGCAGATTTCCTTCTCCTAGATGATTTATGTCAACTGACAGTCCACACCCTACTAAAATGAACCCACCCTAAATTGGCTTCCCCTTTTGGGTAACATATGGTACTTTCTTGAATGTACAAAATATTCCATGTGTCACCTTGTTGCTGGCCTTTGGTGCTAGTTGACAATCAGTTCCAAGAAGCTGCCCTTGTAAACATCTCCACATAGTCCACCTATAGTCTTCCTTGAGTATATGTGTGGGCATTGGGGAATAGATTATTGAGGATATTTTTAATTTTATTTCTGATTTTATTTTGACAGCTTATATTTTATGGGATACTTTCCCCAGTCCTTCTTATAAGACATTCAAAAAGCCTGTTTTGAAATATAAAAAGTACAAATGTCTTTCTTAAATGTTTTATTCTTGATATAAAATCCTACTTTCATTTAAAGTGATGTTGATGTCTTTAAATGACCATGGGAAAAGTACTGGGAAGAAACTGAAGGAGAGAAAGCTCAAAGGTTAATATGATAAGAATTTGAGTTTGCTACATTAGAGTACAGGGAGGTTCCACAGGGAAAGTTCACTCTGTGCAGCAAGAAGTAGAAAAGTCTTCTCAGATGAGAAAGGACTTCAGTTAACTCCTTTCTGTTGATCAGATTTGGGATTTGTAGAAGCAAGTCATGAGGAGAAGAGTGAGGGACATTCTACACATGAAGATTTGTGGAAGAAAAGGTGCAGGGGCAAGCTGTGTTTGGGAAGATGGGATAGAGCTGCTGATTTCTGATACGACAAAAGACCCCACTAGAGTTCTTTCCATAAAAGCCTGGTAGGCTTCTGATATGCAGTCCAAAGAAGCGGGTGTGAACCTCATGATCTGCCACTTACTAGCCAGGAAATCTTGGGCGAGTCATTCAGTCTCAACACCAGGGTGCTCCTAACTAAGTTACCTCCTGTTTGATGCATTGTAAAGGAATGAATGAGTTCTTTCTGAGAAAGGGCTCTATCACCTATTAAGCCCACTAGAAATATAAGACATCACGTTGACAGGGGCAGTCATTGCCATGTTTTTAAAAGTGTCGGAAATACAGCACTCCAGTGTGTCTTGATCAGAAAAATGAAACAAAGAAATGGTCATTCTTTTTGAAAGGAAATAAAATGCAATTCATAGAGAAGCTTAATTTCAGGTATTAATACCCCATTTTTTATATTTTGGAAATTCAAATGGTTGTTTTGGGATATAAACTATTATTTTTCATTTAGAACCCAAATTCTAGGGCATGACATCCAAGGCCAATTCAAAGCTCACCTCAGCCTGGCCCTGCTTCCAGGTCAGTTGTGTCTGCCATCACCCTGGCATGCATGCTTTGCATTTTAGCCATGGCATACTACTTTAGATTCCTAGAAAACAGCAAACCAGTGTGTTTTTGTATCTATTCCTTACCCACTTGGACATTCTTGAAGAATCAGTTTAGGAAATATCTCCACTGAGACACCTTCTTATATATACTTCCTGCTACGTAAGTAGTATCTATCCTGTTCTTAATTTACTGACAATAATGGCAGTAAGAGCTACCTTTTATGATACTTCCTACATACTTGACAATGAGTAAGGTACTTTATACATGTTCTCAATTATTCTAATAAGAATCTCTTGAGGCATTGCTTATATTTAAAAAAAAAATGTATATTTTATTTATTTATATTTTAACTTTGAAATAGTTTTATTGAGTTATATTTCATTTTATTTATATTTTATTTTAATTTTGAAATAATTTTATTGAGAGAAAATTCAGATACCACATAATCCACTATTTTTTTTTCTTTTATCTTTAGTTGGCATGTTTATGGGATACAGAGTGATATTCCCATATGCATATGCAATATGTAAAGATCAAATCAGTGTAATCAGCATATTCATCATCTCAAACATTTATTATGTTTTTGTGTAGTGAACATTAAAAAATCCTCTCTTCTAGCTTTTTGATAACATGCAATAAATTATTAATTATATTTTACCACTATGGGGCTATAGAACACTAGATCTTATTTCTCTGATCTGCTTTAATTTTATAGAGTTTTAAATGGATGATGGTTTAAAATTAAGGTACTATCATCTTATTCTTCTCATATTTGGAAACTGAGACATAGAGGAATGCAGAGATAAACAAAGCTAAATTTTTCTGCTTGGCAAACAACCCCATCATTTCCCCCTAAAATAAGATATAATTGCTTACTACAAAATCAGTGTGAAATAATACTGGCCAAAGCATAGGCTTAAGAGTGTGATATGGGACCAAACCATTGATGTTTGTATCCCCATGACGGGTAAGACTGAAACTGCAAGAGCAGGCAACCTAAGACAGGGGCTATGTTTTTCCGCCATACAAAAAACAAAAGAGGGAATTGTTGGGCCCTGCCATGTGCCTGAGGTCTAGTGCAACTCCCCAAGCCTGACTAGAAGTAGATCCATCGAGCTACTTCTGCATAGCAATGACTCAGCAAGGCCAGGCCTGAAACTGCCTCTACCTAGATACAGCCAACGTGGTACCATGCCATTGGCCCAACCCTGTCACGCACCTCATCCCCCACCTTCTTTCCCTGCTCCTTCCCCACGCTCTATATAAGTGGCTGCTTGATGCAATAAAGTTGAGTTCCGGCCAAAAAAAAAAAAAAAAAAAGAAATGAAATCAAAAAGGAAGAGCAAAGAGAGGGAAGGAGGGAGGGGAGTGGGGCTTTGGTGTGTGCCACACCTTTTGGGTGCAAGACATGATTGTAAGAGGGACTTTACCTAAAACATTACCTAAAAAATGCAATCAGTATAACCTGGTTTATTGTACCCTCAATGAATCCCCAACAATAAAAAATAAAGAAATGAAAAAAAAAAAAAAAAGATAAATCTGAAACTGAATATTCATCAAAAATAGCTAATTGTGTCTGGTGGTCCAGCACTGGTATTATCCACTACAGCTTCATGAAACTTGGTCTGTTGACTACAGTGGGTGTCTACTGTAACCAATGGGATGACATGATGAGTGATTGTGCGATAAGCAGCTGAGATTGGTCAATGGAGACAGGCCAATCCTCTTGCAAGATAATGCTTGATCACATGTCACACAAACACTGCTGCTCAAACTACAGAATCTGGACTTGGAAACTCTCTGTCATCTGCTGGATCCACCAGACCTTGCACCAACTATCCACCACTTCTTCCAGGCTTTGGACTACTTCTTGCAAGGAAAGGTATTCAATAAGCCGTGGAAAATGCCTTTCACAATTTCATTGAAAGTTGCTCTCTAAACTTCTTCACTGCTAGCATAAACAAGCCACCATTACAATGTCAAAACTGTGATAATTTAGGTGCATACTTCGATTAATTGTATGGCTTTTTGTTTGAGCTATAATAAACTAAAATTGTCATTCAAATGTGAATATTTCATATTTAATGACCTATATAATATAATATACACATATGTTATATATATACATATATATATATTTACACACATGTGTCTGTGTTTATGTATGTATATATAGATACATATATTTTTATTAGTGATTTTCAACCAGTGTGGCACAGCACACTACTGTGAGAGGATCTTAGGTGTGCCACAAACAAATTTTAAAGATAATTAATTAAATTATTTTCAAAAGAAGTTCAAAGTACAGTAAGTACATTCCTTTTTTTACTCAGATTTTTTGATCAACATTATTTAAGTGTGCCACAGAAGATTTACTATAGGTTCAAGTGTGCCATGAGATTAAAAAAAGGTTGAAAAACACTGCCTTGTACACCTGTGCAGGTGTATATATATATTTCTCCACACCACCTTTGCCATTCTTTTGATGTTTGTCATTAATACAATGCTATTTTCAATATACAACTTATGCCCAAATTTCCTAATTCTTTTATAATCTAGGATTCTATCAAGGATCATTAATTTTCTTTTGTCCTTTAATCTAGAACAGTTTCTTAGCCTTTTTTGGTCTTTTGTGACAGTTTTGGCTCTTCTAGTTCCTCTTTTTCCCCAATTTTTTTCTTTTTGGAGTATGAACTATGTCTTTCAGACTGTCGTATTTATGTGCTTTTGGCATCGTTACGCCATATTGCATCTTGTTATGTCTCTTTCCCCTCATCTCTCTGTGCTATCTCCTCATTTCTCTAGAAAGCCTCTTATTCTTGTTCACAGTTTTTGGACATTTTTTGTCCAATACATTTTGGACATAGTTATTTTTTTCCTTTTTCTTTTCTTTCTCAAATTTTCCTCTTCCTTGTAGGCTTTTCTCTGCCTCCTTGAGATAATACTGTTTTAAATATTTAATTGGCTTGGTGTTATGTGTTTTCTTTCTGACTCGTTAGCCCTTCCCCTCAAGATGATATGCTTCCTTCAAAGATAATTCTTTTTTTAACAAGTATTTTACGAAGTCTAACTTACATTGACCCGTAAGAATTCTACTTGCTCTCCCTCATCTCCCCAGATCTTATTCCTTTAGGCAGGTCTTAACTTACATTCTCATTTTCCAAGTTGCCTTAAACCAGAACATTACTTTCACCAAAACTATTATCATTTAGATAGAATGTATTATGCTGTCTTTGACTCTGTCATGAAAAACTGCATTCTGTCATATTCCTGGTTCACCATTCATAGGATTCTGTCTATTTCAGTTGACATGAATCTTAGATTTGAGGTTTAAAAGAGGAAGAAAGAGCTTAACTTATCTAAGCAAAAATATATGTTGAATAATGACTATTATGAAATGAAGTTCCAATTATTTGGGGATAATACTGTCAAATACAGTCTCATTGGAGAGAATGTTAGAGCTGGAGGGCCCTTAGAGATAATTACTTATTTCCCTTAGCTTGCAGATGTGGAAAGCCCAGAGCACTTAGGGCCACAACTGGTAGGTGGTGGACCAAATGCAAGGAACCACGTATCCTAAAACAAAATTATTTGTTTTAATCTCATTGTATCTTACTTTAATATTTTCTTGAATTAATGTTCAGAAATGTAAGAGGAATCATTATAAAACACTTGGATATATATGACAATGAAGAATTAAGAGGATGAGTTAAACCTTATTAGCTATATCCTCTGATTGCTTTTAGAATATAGTCTTGCTTCAATGACTGTCCCTACAGCAGACCTCATGCACATTCAATTATTGCTTTGTACCTGGCACCATCCTAGGTATTTCACATGCATTGATTGATTTAATTCACAATAACCCTAAAAGATGATGCATTATCATTCCCCTTTACAAATGTGAAATCTGAGTTTGAGTAAGTTTTCTAAGGTCTTTTAGAGATAGTGAGGGCTTGAAACACCACTGCTATTCCTTATCCTGTCCCCACAGAAAGGGAAACTGAAGGATAGATAGGTTTGAGTGATTTCCTTATTGTTACCAAATCACTAAAATGCCAAAAGATATCCAAAATTATTGGATATCTTTGCTTCAAGTTGGGAATTTTCTGATATCATAAAGGTGCCATAATCTCCATTCTAAGAGAATTGCCACTTCTGGTGAGACTTTCCCAGAAATTTTATTCACAATTACATTGGTTAGCCACATTGTTTCTTGGTTGTTCCTAGTTTTTATCACCTGTGATGTGGAATTTTCTCTGTGCAGAACTAAGTCACTTGTATGTGCTAGAGACCAGATATTTACAACTATTATAACTAACTACTCATTTCAAAAATGGAAAGTAATACCAGATTAAACTCTGCATACCTCCTTTGTGCTGAATTTAGTCATTACATTCATTAGCATACTAATAACTTCTTTGTGGCTATTGCTATAAAGGATTTTTTAAAAAGGTTATTTAGATTAGAAATAATTTATATATGGTCCATAATAGAAAATTGAATTTTTGGCCAGGATTATGATGTATGAGCTAAAGTATCAATTAGGATTGACCTAACGATGGGATAAATTTTCAGTGGATGATCAACTGAAAGTCTAGAGTTTCAGAAAACTCTAGAAGGCACAACTGTAGTATGATGTAATTGATGAGTAATGCAGGTTACTATAGTGACCTTCTATTAAATTTAAGGCAAGTAGGAATGCTACTTAAAAAGTTACAAGAGGATGGCGCCTGTGGTTCAGTGAGTAGGGCACAGCCCTGTATGCCGAACCCGGCAGTGGCCAAACTGCAACAACAACAACAACAACAAAATAAAAAATAAAAAAAGAAAGAAAGAGAAACAAGAAAGAAAGAAAAAAAAGTTACAAGAATTGGGCTGAGTTTCATAAGGTTATGCTTCTATTTGCTTCCTTCGCAGGTATATATGGCTAACAAGAATAACACCTCTAGATGAGAAGAGGCATAGAGGCCCTTCTGAGACTGGCTAGGTCCTGAGAACCTAAGGCTTACTTTGAGCTAAGTTTGGACACTAATACATAATTCTTCCTGACAATCTAAAGACTTAGAATGGTCACTGACATCTTAGGATGACTACTTGTACAAAAAACCATTGACATCTCCAATAAAATTTCCTCTGCTCTTCTGGGAAGCAGGTAGCTATAGTGAGGCCAGAATGTAATTTGGCTAGAGAGCCTTATCGCAATAACATTTTCTGCTTGAAAAATGAAGTGTGAGAGTCCAAGTGTGAAAGCAAGAGTGGGTGCCTGAGCAAGTCAGCATCCTGGGGAAAAGACTTGGATAGAACAAGAGGTAATAGGAAAGAGAAACTCTAAACATAATCTTCCTTTTTGTTCTTTTAGACACTAATAAAATTCCAGAATTATACTCCATGTCCTTTAACACACAAATTATGTAGGAAATCTTGTGTATTAATCTAAACATGTTAGGTGCTGCTACGTTTTTGCTGAGAATTTTTATTATTGAAGAGCATCAAAATGTGGGTTTAGACCAAGTGCGGTGGCTCGTGCCTGTAATCCTAACACTCTGGGAGGCCAAGATTGGTGGATTGTTTGAGCTCAGGAGTTCAAGACCAGCCTGAGCAAGTGCAAGACCTCATCTCTACTAAAAATAGAAAAACTAACCAGGCATTGTGGTAGGTGCCTGTAGTCCCAGCTACTCAGGAGGCTAAGGCAAGAGGATTGCTTAAGCCCAAGAGTTGAAGGTTGCTGTGAGCTATGATGACACCATAGTACCATGGTACTCTACCCAGGGCAGCAGAATGAGACTCTGTCACACACACACACACAAAAAGATGTGAGTTAATTTTCTGTAGCAGAGACCTGGGATATCCCTAACACAAGAAGTAAGTGGTTCACTAAATTCAAATAAGCAGTTTCAAGTTCTGTCAGGAACTGTTTCTCAAGGGAAAGGTGATTAAAGAGATATCCAGTAAGAACCTGTGTGAGGAAAAAGTATGGTTATGGCTAAAAATTTCTTCTATTTAAAGGGTGGTATGTGTTGCATTATCAGTGGGGTCCTTGAACCACAGGGAAAGGTGTTCCTGGAATAAAATGTCTGTACTTTAGTTTTAGAAAGGAAAATAAACATTGAGATAGAAAAGGAAACTCTGCTGAATGAACAGCATTTTATTTAAAATAGCATTAAAAAGTTTTTATTTTTGAATGAAATTGAAAAAGTTTCATTTCCCCAGTGTCCGAATGGGGTTTGAACAGCATATGTGCTCTGTGGTACCTCTCTCTCTCCCCCGGTCATCAATCCATCCATATAGGATGCTTGTTACCCTGGAAACTCTTTCTTGGGCTAATATGAGAGATCATCTTCTGGTTGCCACCCTCAGAGGTCACAGCGGGCTTAAGATTTAAAGAACTTGAGACTGGCACTCAATATTTAGGTGCTCCAGTTTTCCAACTGCACATAATTTAAATCAAATTTCCAGGATTCCCTGGGGAACCTGAACTATGGATTTAGTGAAAAAGAAATGTGTTCTAATTCCAATAAAGTGATCTGCAAAGGCATTTTGGAACACATTCTGTTTTTAATCCAAGTGTTTATAAAACTCTGTGCATTCATGAAAGACATATAATATGTTGTTCTCCATCACGCAGGAACGTTTTTAGGGACAGCAGATACTTTGTCCATTTACAGCCCATAGAAGGTAGATTATTCAAATGTACAAAGCTTGCTCTCTCCTCTTTTGGCTCACTTTTAAGGAATTATCTTTCAATCCTGGCATTTGACTTAATACCTTGTCTGGATCAAGTGAGACAATTTTCAATATTTATGGCTTTTCTAAAAGCAAATATTCTCACTACTTATACTTTATTGAAAAGAAATCACTGCTTTTATTTTTTTTTTTACATTCCCAGAGAAAGTTCCTGTTAGCCATGCAGATTTTCTCTGATACTTCTTGACCTGTTACTGCTGCCCAGCCCCACAGAAATCAGTGCTAGCTCTCAAGTGATTTCTGAGAGAGAAATCAGTGCTCTCCAGGCACCCTGATGGTGAGGTGACATGGGATTTATTCTCTGGTGCTGGTGACTTCAGTCAATATCCTGTGTACCTCAACTTCTGTAGTTTTTGCAAATTCATATCCTTGTCCCTTCCTCTCTCTTATCCATTAGCTAGTCAGAACACATTCTGTTGTCGTTCTTCTATTGGCCAACAGATAAAGAGCAGGAGGTAGAGTTGCCTCTTTCTTGGCATCAGGCAGCATCAGGAAGTCCCCACTCAGGGTCAATCACCTTTACCTTGTTTGGCATCTAAAGTGGGAACAAGGATTAAGAAACACAGATTATAGGGGGTCCCAAAAGTTTCTCATAAAGTCACCATAGATAGGGAAAGTGGGAAATTGTAGTCAAATGCACTTTTATTTACAAAATATTCATTATAAATATTCTCAACATATTGGCCACCTCTGGGAGGCCAAGGCGGGAGGATCACTTGAGGTCAGGTCAGGAGTTCAAGACCAGCTTGAGCAAGGATGAGACTCCATTTCCACCAAAAATAGAAAAAATTAGCCAGGTGTGGTGATATGTGCCTTTAGGTCCAGGTACTTGGAGGCTGAGGCAAGAAGATTGCTTCAGCCCAGGAGTTGGAGGTTGCAGTGAGCTGTGATGATGCCACTGTACCCTAGCCAGGGCAACAGAGTAAAACTCCATCTCAAAACAAAAACAAAACACAACAAAACAAACTGTAACCACAGATTTTGTCACAGCAATTGGGACTGATTTGGTGGAGTCGGGGCAAATGAGTCTAGTCATCTCGTTCAGCGGTTCTTTGTTGAACCTGTGGGTCAACCCCTTTGTAACAGTGAAAATACATTGCAGCCTTAGGAAGGTTGAGAACCACTGATCTAGTTGCTAATGCTTCTGATTCAAGGATGTTAGGAATAGAAAATTTTTTTGTGTGTTTGGGACTTGGATTATGAGGCAAAACTAGAAGAAATGAAAGGAAGGGAAAGATAAAAGTAGAAGCTTGGATGTAAGAGATTGGCAAAAACACAAGCAGGGCTATTTATGAAGACAGATGACAGGGAAGATAAATGAGGTCAGTATAATCTAATTTTAGGACATTTTCATCACCCTAAAAGAAACTTGATACCTAATAGCAGTCAGTCCCTGTTCCTCACACTTCTCTCTCCACTGCCTAAGCTGGTTCTTGGCAACTGCTTGTTGACCCTCTGCCTCTATAGACTTGACCATTATGGACATTTCCTGTAGAGGGAATCATGCAATAGTTGGTCTTTTGTTACTGGCTCCTGTCACTTAGCATCATGTTTTCAATGTTCCTCAAAGTTGTAGCATGTATTAGAATTTCATTCATTTTTTTATTAACAAATAATATTCGATTATATTGATACATATGGTATATCACTTATCTATTTATTAGCTGATGGACATTTGGGTTGTTTGTACTTTTAAGATAATATAAATGATGCTATTATAAACATTTGCATAAACATTTTTCTGTGGACATGTTTTCACTTCTCGTGGGTATATACCGAGGAATGGAATTGCTAGGTTATACAATTGCCCTACATTTAACATTGAATAAGAAACTGCCAAGTTATTTTCCAAAGTAGTCACTCTACCTTCCCTTTGTTCTGGCTAATGTTTGTTATTGTCTGTCTTCTTGAAATTTGTCATCCTGATGAATATAATGTGGTATCTTATTGCAGTTTGGCTTTGTGCTTTTCTAATTACTAACAATAATGTGCTTCTTTTTATGTCCTTATTAAGTCATTTTAAAAATTAGGTTTTTATAAATTATTGATTTGCAAAAGTTTTAAAGTACATTCTAATCTTAAAAAAATTTTATTATTGTTTCAGGTTAAATTATTGAGTTGCAAAAGTTTTAAAATATATTCTAATTAAAAAAAAATTTTGTTGTTGTCTCAAGTCAATTTGAGTGTACATATAATGAGGTTATAGTGTTTGCATTTGTAAGGTAAAGTCCCTCTAATAATTGCGTCTCACCTCCAAGAGATGTGCCTTACGCCCTAACATTGTGCCCATTAACTGGGAGCACACTCAGCCCCTCCCTCCTCTCTTCCCCCTGCTCCTTTCCCCCCTGCCCCCCGCACCTTGAATTGATTTGAGTTTTTCTCTTAGGTGGGTGTCTATTAGATCAATTGAGTACATTGGATTCTTGCTTCTCCATTCTCATGATGCTTTACTAAGAAGAATGCCACCTCCATCCAGGTTAATACAAAAGATGTAAAGTCTCCATTGTTTTTAGTGGCTGAATAGTATTCCATGGTATACGTATAACACAGCTTGTTAATCCATTCCTGGGTTAGTGGGAATTTAGGCTGTTTCCACACTTTGGCAATTATAAATTGAGCTGCAATAAATAGTCTAGTGAAAATTTCCTTATGATAAAATGATTTTTTTTCTTCTGGGCAGATATCTAGTAATGGGGATTGCAGGATCAAATGGGAGACATAATTTGAGTTCTTTGAGGAGTGGCTCATGCCTGTAATTCTAGCACTCTGCTAGGCTGAGGCCGGTAGGTTGTTTGAGCTCAGGAGTTTGAGACTAGCCTGAGCAAGTGTGAGAACTTGTCTCTTAAAAAAAATAGCCAGGCATTGTGACAATGCCTGTCCTCCCAGCTACTCAGGGGACAGAGGCAAGAGAATTGCTTGAGTCTAGGAATTTGAGGTTGCTGTGAGTTATGATGCAATGGATGACAAAGAATTATACCAAGGGTGAAAAAGTGAGACTGTCTCAAAAAAATAAAAAAAAAAAGAAAAAGAAAATAAAAATTCTTAAAGAAAATTAAATGTGCTATTCCAGGCTGGGTGTGGTTTTTTATGCCTATAATCTTAGAACTGTGGGAGGCTGAAGTGGGTGGATTGCTTGAGGTCAAGGGTTTGAGGCCAGCCTGAGCAAGAGCAAAATTTCTGTCTACAAGGGTACAGATGATTGCAGTAATGTACACACCTATGATTTAACAATTAAAAAAAAAAAAAATAATAATAATAAATAGAAAAGTAAGCCTGGCATTGTGGTGGGCGCCTGTAGGCCCAGGTACCTTGGAGGCTAAGGCAGGAGGATCTCTTGAGCCCAGGAGTTTGGGGTTGATGTGAGCTATGATGACACCATTGAACTCTAGCCTGGGTAACAGGAGGAGACCCTGTTCCAAAAAAAAAAAAAAAAAAAGTGCTATTACTTTCTTATCACATGAATGATAAGAAAGCAAAATAGCCTTACTGTTGATATGGGAAAGTTTGAGTGATCTGAATGGAAGATCAAACCAGCTATAATATTCCCTTAAGCCAAAGCCTATTCCAGAGTAAGGCCCTAACTCTCTTCAATTCTATGAAACTGCAGATGAAAGGTTGGAAGCTAGAGGAATTTGACCCAGGTCGTTTAAGAAAAGCAGCTGTCTTTATAACATGAAAGTGCAAGGTGAAACAGCAAGAGCTAATGGAGAAGCTGCAGCAAGTTATGTAGAAGACAGAGGTCAGGAGTGTCCAATCTTTTGGCTTCTCTGGGCCACAGTGGAAGAAGCAGCATGGTCTTGGGCCTCTCATTAAATGCATAAACACTAACGAAAGCTGAAGAGCAAAATAAAAATTCTGTGCATAATTTTAATGATGTCTGCCACTACAGACAAGTAGAAATGTCCTCACATAATAATCCTAATTTTGTGATGGCCAATTCAGAGAATCTTCTTTTTTTTTTTTTGAGACAAAGTCTTACTTTGTCGTCCTTGGTAGAGTGCTGTGGCGTCATAGCTCACAGCAACCTCAAACTCTTGGGCTCAAGCAGTCCAAGATGTTGCAGTCCTGGCTCAGTGCCTGTGGCTCAAGTGGCTAAGGCACCAGCCACATATACCTGAGCTGGCAGGTTCGAATCCAGCTCAGGCCTGCCAAGCAACAACAATTTTTTGGCTGCAACCAAAAAATAGCCGGGTGTTGTGGTGGGCGCAGCTGTGTAGTCCCAGCTACTTGGGAAGCAAAGGCAAGAGAATTGCTTGAGACCAGGAGTTGGAGGTTGCTGTGAGCTGTGATGCCACAGCACTTTACCCAGGGTGAAAGGTTGAGGCTCTGTCTTTAAAAAAAAAAAAAAAAAAAAGATGTTGCTGTCCTGAATACGAAGACTGGCTGGAAACAACATTTTTTTATTTTCTGGCAACCTCTGTGTTTTCTCTTCAGGCCATTGATTGTTTAAATAAGGCCCGCTTATCATATGGAGGGTGAATCTGCTTCACTCCAAGTCTGTGATTTAAATATCAATCATATGTAGAAATTACCTTCATAGCAAGATCTAACTTGATGTTATCCTAGAAATATGACACATACAATGAATTACCACAATTATCTTTTCAATTTCTTGATAGTAACATTAGAAGGACAAGTTCATTGGTTTGATAAAGTCCAATTGGTAAGTGCTTTTCTTTTGGTATCTAAGAAATCCTGGCCTAAGCCAAGATCAAGAAGATGAACCATTATGTGTTTACTTCTAATAGTTTTATAGTTTTCATTTTTAATTTAGGTCCATAATTCATTTGGAGTTAATTTTCATGTATGGCAGGCAGTATGGGTCCAAATTCATTCTTTGGCATTCTTTTGGGGGTATTCAGTTGTCTTAACATCATTTATTTAAAATTTATTTAAAATTTAAAATAAATTTTAAAATTTATTTAATTTATTTAAAATTCTTTCCTCATTATATTTTCTTGGCACCCTTGATGAAAATCGGTTGAGCTTATATGTGCAAGTTCATTTCTGGAACCTCTGTTCTATTCTATTAAACTCTATGTTTAGTCTTATACAAGGAACATACTATCTTGATGAATGTAGCTCCATGATAAGTTTTGAAATTGGGAAGTGTGTGTCCTTTAATTTTGTTCTTATTCCAGATTATTTTGTCTATTCTGGCTCTCTTACATTTCATACAAACTGTAGGATCATCTTGTTAATTTTTGCAAAGGAGCTGGCTGGGATTATCATAGGCATTTTGCTGAGCATGCAGATAAATTTGGGAGTCCTGCCATTTTAACAATAATAAGTCTTCTGACCAATGAACATGGGTATCTTCTTATTTACTTAATCTCCTTTCATTCTTTTCAACAATGTGTTCTAGTTTTTGGTGGACTTATCTTATACTTGTTAGATTGATCATGCAAAATTATATCTCTCGCAAATAGAAATAATTTTACTTCTTTTCCAATCTGGATACCTTTTATTTCTTTTTCTTGCCTAACTGTCCTGGCTAGAACCTCCAGTACCATGTTGAATATAAGTGACAAAATGGAGATCTTTGTCTTTTTCTTGATCTTAAGGGCAAAACATTCGTCTTTTACCACTTAACATGATGTTAGATGTTGTTTTTTTCATAGATGTTCTTCAGCAGGTTCAGAAAATTCCATTCTATTTCTAGTTTGTTGAATGTTTTTGTTATGAAAGCACTTTAGATTTTTGCCAAATGCATTTTCTGCGTCTATTGAGAAGATCATATGATTTTGTATTTTGTTCTATTGATATAGGATATTACATTACTTGATATTCTGGATATTGAAATAAGCTTGCAGTCCTGCTGATTTATGGCATATAATTCTTTTTAATGTTTCTAGTATGGGTTTGCTAGTATTTTGTTGAGAGATTTTGCGTGTATATTTATAATTTTTAAAAATTGTCTTTGTTTAGTTTGGTATCAGGGTAAGACTGGCCTCATAGAATGAGAGGGGAAATGTTCCTTTCTTTTATGTTTTTGGAAGATTTATAAAAGATTAGTGTTAAAATATTGGTATAATTTAAAATATTTGGTATAATTTAAAATATTTAAAATTCTTTAAAATATTTGGTATAATTTAACAGGGAAAGCATCTGGGTGTGGGTTTTTCATTAAGATAAGTTTTAAAATTGCTGGTCCAATTTCTTTACTTGTTATGGGTCTGTTCAATCTATTTCATCTTGACGCAGTTTCAGTAATGTGTGTCTTTTTAAGTAATTGTATAGTAGATTTCATTTAAGCTATGTAATTTTTTGGTATACATTTGTTCATGGTATTTTGTCCGGGCCCCGATGCCTTGTTTCCAGCCCAGCCCTTTAAACTGTCAGGATGCAGGCCGCTATGCATTTTCACTCTGGGCTGTCTCATTCAGGTCTTCTCGGTCTGAAGCACCTGGGTAGAGTGCCATGGCATCACAGCACACAGCAACATCGAACTCCTGGGCTCAAGCCGTTCTCTTGCCTCTGCCTCCCAAGTAGCTAGGACTACAGGCGCCTGCCACAACGCCCGGATATTTTTTTGGTTGTAGTTGTCATTGTTGTTTGGCGGGCCAACCTGGATACGAACCCACCATCTCAGGTGTATGTGACTGGCACCTTAGCCACTTGAGCCATAGGCGCCGAGCCACTAATTCATTTTTTAAAGCTAAATATGTGTCAATTTAATTGATCTTTTTGAAGAACCAACTTTTGGTTTTGTTTATTTTCTGTATTGTCTTTCTATTTTCTATTTCATTAATTTCCACTCTCATTATTATCATTTCCTTCCTTTTTCTTGTTTTAGGTTTAATTTGCTCTTTATCTGGTTTTATAAGATGGAAGTTCAGGTTTTTGGTTTGAGATATTTCTCTTTTTTATGTATTGGTGTTTATTTCTATAAATTTTTCTTTACACACTTATGAATTGCATCTCATAAAGATAAAATTTATAATCAAGTTGTCATGGACAGCAACTAGAGCTTAATTACATTAGAGAACTCCTGTAGACTTTTTGAAACACAGTAATTAGAATATATTCTTTCTAAGGAATGAGGGAGTATCCACCAAATCTTATCAGTTAGAAGTTGAGGAATAATCGCTGATGCACTAAGTACAGGCCACCTCTGGCCTTCTCCATAGTCTAGGGGCCAGAGAGCCAGCCTTCACGCTAAAAGTAGCAGTGCAGTGCTAGCAATTATAATACAAGTCAAGCCTATAGGCCCAGAAATGAAAAATAATAAGATACTTTAAGGCTCTCAGAGCATTTGTTGCAGCCAAGAAATGGGACTTTTTCTTAGTGGCAGAGTTGCAAGGTATAATAGCTTGTTTATTATCTTAGAGTACATGAGGCTATGTCCATGTGCCAGGCCAATGGCTTCCTAAAAATGTGGCAGAGGCTGCAAGTGGTGGCTCACATCTGTAATTCTAGCACTCAGGGAGGCCCAAATGGGAGGAACACTTGAGATGAGGAGTTTGAGACTAGCCTGAGTAAAGTAAGGCCCCATCTCTAGAAAAAAAAAAAAAAATAGAAAAAGTTAGCAGAGGGTGGCGGTATATGCCTATAGTCCCAGCTATTCAGGAGTCCAAGGTGGGAGAATTGCTTTGGAGGTTGCAGTGAGTTATGATGATGTCACTGCACTCTAGCTGGGAAGACAGAGTGAGATTCTGTTTCAAAACAAACAAATAAATAAAACCCCCAAATATGTGCAGACCCTGAATATTTTCAGCTGCTATCTCTGACTCACTGTCATGGCATCGGTGTTCTCACTATAGCAATATGACTACTTACTCTTTCCTGTTCTTCATAATGTCGTCAGTGTGACAGACCAGCATAATGTTCTGTAGAATGTCAAGGTGATTCACTTCCCTTTGTAGTGCACTTTAATAGAGAACAGGAGAAACAACATAGCCCAGGAACACGGCATTGAATGTGTCCAGCTGTTGTTTCCATATAAATGTGCATTTCTTTGTGAATTCCATTGAAGTGTGAGTCCTCATTATTGATGTGGATTGGAAAGAATGTGTTCATAGAGTAATAGCTAAACACCAGTGCCACTACTTGACCAACAAGTGGTGCTGATCAGTTCCATTACACATATCACATCTGACACAGACAGGCAATTGGGACTCTCATTTGGAAATTTCATGGTAATCAACCATCATCTAAAATGATGCTAACTAGACAGTGATATGATGAATACCTGCGTCCTTTGTGTTGTGATTGTGGCATTATGCTGGGACTTTCCTGGAGTGTGATATTGCTTCTGATTTACTATCTTGGCTGGGTAGCAATACTTTCAAAGTTTATCCTTGATATAATAATGGGTCTTTATTGCATGATTCAGGGAACCAGGTGAGTTTTGTTAGTTGCTAAGTAGATCCCAGTTATACACTCAAGGACAGGGAAAATAACAATCAAATGGATCTATGGCTAACTGAGAGATGGTCTTTGGTCAGGATTCCTCTGACCTTCAGGAGCCCTGTTCTCACTGAGGAGGCAGGGAGTGAGGGAGTTTCATGTTTTTGTGTAGTTGTGCCTTCCTAGAAGTGTGCCTAACAGTTCTTGAAAGGTTAGATCCTCCTCTTTCCATGAGCATAATTTACTCCTTTTGGTGATGAATTTGGGGATATTTCTTGTGTGTATTTGTTGCAGCAGTACATACAATATGCTTTCTTTAAGGGGACATTGAAGGATCTTAAGTGCAGGGATAGGGAGGCATTATCCTCTGTGATTAACTCTTTAAAAACTGAATCAGGCCTTAAAGCTGGTTTGAATAACTGAGATTTTCTGTTGTGGAAGCCCACCTCAGCTTTCTGCTTACCAGCCACTGATATTGTTACCTGGCCATCTGTCTCATCCCTAGAAACACCATTCTCAAGCTATCTGACTGCCAGTCTAGACTTGCTGCCCATTATGATAACCACTTCCCCCTTGCCTCTGACTATTAAGTGCTCTGATTTTTTTGAATTCTCTCATCCCTGTTGATACAATGGAAATTAGTTCTAGCATGGTATCATTTCCTTCTATCTAGCCTGGCCTAAAAGGAAGAATTACCACTGAAATTCTCTAACATCTGGAGCACAGTTTGTATTTTCCCACTCAGTGAATACTGAATTGTGACCTTAGTTATTGATTTGGAAACTCTAAGGAGAGATGGTGGTGGGTCTTGAGAAAGAAACATTGTCTGCCAGGTATCTGAGCCTTGGACAAGATCTTCAGGATGGGCAGACTCCTCTCTGTCGGGAAGGGAGATTTTTATGCCAGGATGAAGGATCTGGGAGAACTTAGGGGTTTAATTTTCTTATGAATGCATCCAAATGTCTCCGTATTAGGTGTGAGGATCCTATTGCTTTCCTATTTGGCTGTGTTTCCAGCTTGGGAAACTTCTCCAGGCTGCACATTTGCTCTCCTCTTCACTGAGTTTAAATATTTGGCCTGACCTTCAGTGTAAACTGCCCTCTATGATAGTTTCAAAGATACATCTATCTCACTGTGAATAGTTTATGTGTTCATGGGAAAACTGTCAACAGTTTACTATCTTGAGTGTGGACGTTGAAGGTTTCTTTGGACCTATCCCTAGAGGCCTTCTGTTCTTCACAGGGTATACAGAGTCAATAGCTGACCTGAAGCTGGTATAATATTTCTAGTTCATAGTCTATTATGTTTTCCTTCGAGACTTTTAAGGTATTTAACAAAAGCCAGTCAATTCCATAATTCTTATAATTACCATTGCCCAATATCTACCAGTGTAATGCTTTTCTGCTTCCCTATACTTTATCACATTCAGCACAGGTGAGACTTTTAATTTTATATATATATATATATATACACACACACACAAATAATTATTATTAAATGTATATATATATGTATATATTTTGAGCCAGAATCTCACTCTGTTGCCCAGGATAGAGTGCTGTGGTGTCAGCCTAGGTCTCAGAACAACCTTGAACTTCTGGGTTCAAATGATCCTCTTGCCTCAGCCTACCAAGTAGCTGGGACTACAGGCACCCACTACAATACCTGGCTGATTTTTTTTGGTGTTAATATAGATGGGGTTTCCATCTTGTTCAGGTTGGTCTTAAACTCCAGAGTGATCCTCCTCCCACCTCCACCTCCCAGAACGCTAGGATTACAGGCCACGTGTCTGTAATGAGACATCTGAGCATGTGTCCCCCTGAGCGTTAATGATTGAATGATTAGAGTCATTAGGTCTGATCGTCATCCTGCTCCCTAAAAGGAACCAGATTGTCAGTCTCCTGTGAATGAAGATCAAATAGCTATTGAATTTCATTTTGAGGGTATGCTTTTCAGGACTATTCCTAGTATCAATTGTTTTTCTGTTTTCCTGAAAGCAGTGCCTAAAACAAGAACTTATATGCAATGAAAAATAGCCAGAAACCTTAACAGACTCTTCACCAAATAAAATACATAGATGGCAAATAGGCAATGAAAAGATGACCCACATCCTAAGGGAAATGCAAATTTAAGCAACAATTGACACTCCATTACATACCTATTACAACGACCCAAACCCAGAATACTGACAGCAGCAAAAGCTGGTGAGAATGTGGAGTGACAGGGACTCTCCCTTGTTCCTGGTGGGGAAGCAAAATGACACACCTACTTTGGAAGACAGTTTGGGAGTTTCTTAGAGAGCTAAAGATACTCTTCTAGTATAATCCAGCAACTGTACACATTGATATTGGACCAAAGGAATTGAAAACTTAGGTACACACAAAAATATGCACACAGATACTTATGGCAGGTTTATTTATGAATGCCAAAACTTGGAAGCAGCTTAGATGCCCTCCAGGAGGTGAATGAATAAATAAACTGTGGTACATTCAGACAGTGGATATTATTCAGCTCTAAAAAGACATGGAGGAACTTAAACACATAGTATGTAGTGAAAGAAGTCATTTACATACTATGCGATTCCACCTGTATGACATTCTGAAAAAGTCAAAATTAGGAAACAGTAAAAAGATTAGTGGTTGCCAAGGGTTAGGGGGAGGAAGGGATGAATAAGGAGAACATAGCAGATTTTTAGGGCAATGAAACTGCTCTGTAAACTATGGGTTTTTGGTGGTAACAATGTGTTGATGTGGGTTTGTCAATTGTAAGAAATGTACCACTGGTATGGTCTGGTGATAACGGGGCTGTGGTGATGAGGGGTCTACGGGAACCTGCTGCACCTTCTGCTCAATGTTGCTGTCAACCTAAAACACCTCTAAAAAATAAAGTTAATTAGGACAGACGTGATGGCTCATGCCTGTAGTCCCAGCGCTGTGGGAGGCTGTGGGGGGTGGATTGCCTGAGCTCGGAGGCTGGAGACCAGTATGAGCAGCAGTGAGCCAGAGTAAGACCCGTCTCTACTAACATCAAAAACAGCCGGACGTTGTGGTGAGGGTCTGTAATCCCAGCTACTGGGGAGGCAACGGGAAAGAGAATCGCCAAAGGAAGAACATTAAAAAAAAAAAGTACTTCAAATGAAAAATAAAGTTAATTAAAAAAATAGAACTTAGGTACATGTAGTTTTTTACAGGAAGTAATCTCATAAATTCTGAGTGACCCAGAGGAGCGTGATGTAGGGGAAGTGAGGTAGGAAAGGAGGAGGAACCGAGGTGAGAGCACTTTAGAAGAAGTCACTGCTGTAGGGAACCAGGGGCCTTTTATTTTATTTTATTTTATTTTGAGACAGTGCTTCACTTTGTTGCCCTTGGTAGAGTACTGTGGCATCACAGCTCACAGCAACCTCAGATGCTTAGGCTCAAGTGATCCTCTTGCCTCAGCTGTAGCTGGGACTACAGGTGCCTGCCACAATGAATGGCCAGCTTTTCTTTTTTTGACACAGGGTCTGTCTTTGTCGCCTCGGTTAGAGTGAAGTGGCATCATCATACGTCACTACAACTTTAAATTCCTGGGATCAAGTGATCCTCTTGCCTCAGCATTCTGAGTAGCTGAAATTACAAGGGCCCACAACCACCCCAGCTAATTTCTTTCTTTCTTTTTCTTTCTTTTTTTCCTTTTTTTGTAGAAATGGGGTTTTGCTCTTGCTCAGGCTAGCCTCAAACCCCTGACTTTAAGCAATCCTCCTGGCCTGGCCTCCCAGTGTGTTATAATGATTGGCATGAGCCACCAGGCCAAGCAAACAGAGGACTTTTGAGGAGAGCAGTGAATATCTCTAAGGATTGCCCTCCTAACTCCCCACTCTGAGCTGCTCTTTTTTAGGTGGGCAAACCTGCTACTGTGGCATTAGAGAAGGCTCTGAGGTGGGACCGGGAGAGACCTGGGGCACAGGCACTTGAGATGGGAGTCTGGCAGCAGGAGGCGAGTTGGAATTGTTCATAGTAACCACTCCCAAAATCAAGGTGGGCAGGTGAAGATGAGAGGATTTAGGAAGGAGGTGCAAGCTAGAGGTATAGAGGTGAAAATGATGTAAAGGTCATACTGAAAACATGAGAACAAATGAAGGCATAAAAGAAGAGATGGAGAACACAAGAGAAGGCAGGGGAAGAGAATTCAGGGAGAAGACTAAGAACCTATGATCTGAGATGGCGAATGAGAATAAGGAGAGTGTGGTGTCATGGAAAATCAGAAGAGAAAGTTCTCAAAGGAGAGAATGGTCTGCATCTTCAAGTGCCAAGAGAAGGGCTGGGTGTGGTGGCTCATGCCTGTAATCCTAGCACTCTGGAAGGCTGAAGCAAGTGGATTGCCTTGAGCTCAGGACTTCAAGACCAGCCTGAGCAAGAATGAGACCCTGTCTCTAAAAATAGCTGGGCGTTTTGGAGGGTACCTGTAGTCCCAGCTACTCAAGAGGCTGAGGCAAGAGAATCACTTGAGCCCCAGAGTTTGAGGTTGCTGTGAGCTGTGACGCCATAGCACTCTACTGAGGGTGACAAAGTGAGACTCCATCTCAGAAAAAAAAAAAAATACCCACAGAGAAATCCAGCAACATAAATGGTAAGAAAAATATTCACTGCAAGTTTCAGCAAGGAGTACAGACAGAAGTGAGATTACAGTGGGTTAGTAAATCAGAGGAGAGGAAGTAGAAACACTGAGTGGGCCAACACTTGGAAGGTAATTGAGAAGCATGGTAGAGACACAATGTTCAGGATTAACAGGAAAAGGAAAGATTCTTTCTGGGGTGGCTATTCATTAGTTACCCCAAAGGTTTTCTTTTCTTTCCAAGATTAGTTCATTAATCCTTTATGGAGTAGTTACTTCTTAATTTATCCAGTTAATAGACATCTCCGCTGCTTTAGGTAATGCCATCTTTTTATTATATTTATCCCACCACTTCCTCTTACAAAAGGAGAAGCTTGGGTTACCCTTGGTTGTATTTTACTGTAACGACCAGAATTTGAGTGAGTGCCGAGGGTTGTCTTGAGCCTGAAAACAAGAGGAAAAAGTGATTAAAATCAACACAAAGTTTGTTTACATGTTCACAGGAAACTTCTCAGGACATATTAAAATGGAAACAAAGATCAAATTCAAGAAAGAGATGCAAATGTTGACTTTTTTTTTTTTTTTTTTTTTTTTTATCTATCCGTAGAGGCCAATTTTCTTTACAGTAAATAGCCCTGGAAAAGAAAATTAGCCAAATGCACTGCTGTTTTTGCTGGCTGCCAGCTTTTCAGCATCCGGACACATTGTTGCGCTGATTTTCTCTTTGGTGATAGGCAGCCAGGAGCTTGAAATTCCCTGCTGAAGCAGAAGAATCCGTGCAGATGCGAATCACAGGCGCAAGTGCAGGGTGACTCACACGCAGAGGCTGGGAATCTGGGGAGTTGAGCTGAGGACAAAAGAGGAGGGATTTCCTTTCCCAGACTGGACCTGGAGAAGCACTGTGTGGCAAGCTCATTCTCCACACATCCTGTCTTTGACGCAAGCTTACTGTGCAGCTACACCAGGCCACGTGGAGAACGATTAGGAGGCCCAGAGAGAAAGTTAGCGCTCGCTGCATTTCTTCTTTCTTGCTTTTTTTTTTTAACCAGATGTTGTATACATAAGCTTTCCTTCTTTATTAACTTTGTGGTTTACTGCGTTCCTACTGTTTTCTTTTTTAATGAAGCTTCTCCAACTTTATATATGAGTGTATAAAAAAATTTCATAGTTAGGATTAGGGATAATAATCTTAATATTACTCAAAATTTGTAAGGTAGTTATTATTAGGAAGTCCAAAGAACTATGTGGATCTCAACTCTGGGAACACTTGGTAGGAGGTCCTCGGAGGGAGATAGTATTAGGATTAAGACTGCTATCTGATCACACAGAGAGTCTGGGTGAGCAGCTGTTCCCTTCTCGAGCTCCCTGTGGCTCCTCTTCTTTTCCCCTTTCTCGCCTTCCTTTCTTTTTCATCCTTCCTGCTACTATTTCTGCTCTGATACCCTGCTTTTCTTACAGGTCTATTGTGAGATTAAATAACACATAAGAGTCTATTTTAAATGCCATAAAGGACTAGAGTATCATTTGTGATTATAATGACCACAGCTGTACAATTTTGGAATGAAGATTAAAGATGATATCACGGATGGAAACACAACAACTGACTCATGAATATTTTTTTCTTTCTACCCTGCACATGAAACTGAAATAAAAATAGTAGTGGATTATCATATTTTTCATTAATTGACAACAGTAGTGATACTTCTGTCTCAATCCTACCTGTATCAGGGCTTCTGTATATAAATATATGACACATACATGTGTAGATATGCATACACATGCAGTAATGTGGAAAGAGCATAGATAGGTAGGATTATTAATCATATGTTAGACTGGGATCCTCAGATTGTATAGCAGCTATTGATGCTGTAGACATTTGTAGAGTCTGGCTATAACCCTTCTTCTTGGTCTCATCTTCCTTATCACACAATCCTCAGAATACCAACCAAAAATCCATCCCAGCTCTGTCTCTGATAGATGGGTCAGTCTATTTCCCTGAAATTCAGAATCACTACAGCATCCAACCCTGAAGCTTTCCTCAGCTTCTGGGGTCGAGTTTTCATGTATTTGTGAACATTCCATATTGAACATTAGTTTTTTCAATATTTGATTTAGTATCATCGTAATCCACACAATGGTGTTTCTGGCAATGATGGACTCCATATAAAACAATGCCTCCATAAGATTATAATGGAACTGAAAAGTAATCCTAAGCAGTAAAGTTCTAGTACAATACATTACTCATGTCATGCTGATGCTAGTTTAAACAAACCCACTGCAGTGCCAGTCATATAAAAACAGAGTACATACAATTATGTACAGTAGATAATACTTGATAATGATAATAATGACTACTTTACTGGCTGAGGTATGCTCACTATACTATACTTTTTATTGTTATTTCAGAGGGTACTCTTTCGACTATTAAAAAAGTTCTCTGTAAAACAGAATGCCATGGACATTGGCGGCAGCTTCATACACCACATGATTACTGTCTCCCTTGTTGCATCATTTTCTCTTATGCATGATTTAACCTTGGGCTTTGTTCATCATGGCCCAAAGTACAAAATCCATGGCCAATGGTACAGTAGGAGGCCATGTTGAGTGACTGACCTGGAATGAAATTAAAATTGTTTAAGGACTACCAAAGCGGAAAATTGGTGATGATTATCTCAGGCAGATCCCATTCTGCCAATAGCTACAATATTGAAGAACAACAACAAGAATGTGGAAGCTGTTAAAATATCTGGTTCTTGGAAGGTGAGGAGACTCACACAAATCTGAGAAGGGCTTACATCAGATATAGAGAAGGAAACTTCTGAAGACCTGGATTGAAGAACAGACCACAGAAGCATATTTCTCTCAGCACCGAGATGCTCACAGCCCAAACCAAAAGTTTGCTTGCAACATTGAAAGAAAAGACTGCACCTGACTATGACATTGAATTTGCTGTTAGCTCTGGGTGGTTGAGATGATTCTAAGAGGTATTATTAGTTACATCATGTGAAAGTCAGTGATGCATCTGCAAGTGCTGATGTGAAGGCAGCTGAAGAACTTCTGAAGACTCCAGATAAACTGATTGTGGAGGAAAATCACTTTCCACAACAAATATTCACTATGGATGAAACCTCCCCCTTCTGAAAATGGAAACAGATGCCTGAAACAACTTCCATCTATAAGGAGGCCAAGTCACTGCCAGGTTTTGGGACTTTTCAGGATAGACTAACAGTCTTACTTGGGAGCAATTACTTGTTTGCAGGCTACAGATTGAAAGCTGTTTGTGATACAGCACAGTGGGAAGCCAGGGCCTCCGTGTGTGGGTAAGCTCACGCTGCCAACGTACTACAGCAGCAGTAAGAGCTGACTGAGCGCCTGCTTTTCTCCAAGACGCCCTCCTTTATTGCCACGCCAGCAAAATGGAGAAGTGCTGTTTGGAGAATAATATACTTCGCAAGATTTTGCTACTCTTGATAGCTCTCCCACGCATTCTCCATTTACTGGTGATCTTCACTCCAATATCAAAGTGGCATTTCTCTCTCTAAATACCACCTTTTTGATGTGACCAATGGATGAAGGAAGTATAGTAGCTTTAAGAGCAGTGACCTGAGCTATTGCTGGAATGGGGGAAGACCCAAGGAAAATGCTGATGCCATTCTGGAAGGATTACAATAACTGTAACTGCATCAAGGGCCTTGCTTCAGGTGATGTCACCAAGGAGGTATGATGGCATCTGGAAGAAAACACTCAAGAAGTTTGTCTGTGACTTCAAAGGATTTGACAAGGATGAAGAGGTTGCTAAGATTTGCAAGGCCATAGTTGAGATGACAAACCCCTTTGACCTGGGTGTGGATGAGGCTGACTTGGGGGAGGTCCTGGAGGTGCTTCCTGAGCGACTGACTAGTTCAGACTAGTTGGAATGGAACAGAACACAGAGCTAAAGAAGAGGCAAGAGAGAGGAAAACGCAGGAGAAGAAAAGAATTGCTGAGACTATTCATATTGAAGAGTTCAGCAAAAGCTTTTGCAGACCTTAACAGCTTTTTAAAAAGTTTGAACATGGCCAGGTACAGTGGGTCATGTCTGTAATCCCAGAACTCTGGGAGGCTAAGGAAGATCTACTTTGAGATCAGGAGTTCTAGACCAGCCTGGGCAATAGAATGAAACCCCATCACTATAAAAAATTGAAAAATTTTCTGAGCATTGTGATTCATGCCTGTAGTCCCAGCTACTTAGGAGGCTGAGGTGGGAGGATCTTCTAAAGCCTGGAGTTTGAGTTTTCAGTTAGCTATGATGATACCACTGTGCTGTAGCTGGGGCAACAGAGAGAGTCTCCATCTCCAGAGGAAAAAAAAAAAAGAGTTTGAACATGGACCCCAGCACTGAAAGATTTTTCTTAATGGACAGGAATGTTCAGCGTGCATTATTTATTTATAAGCAAATCTATGAGGAAAAAAAGAAACCACGGACATGGTTTGAAAAGAGTGACATCTCCTCAAGAAGCACTTTAGGCAGCTCTTTCTGGAGGTATTCCAGGAAGAGGCCTTGTTATCACAGGAGATGACAGCTCTGTGTACATTATTATTCCAAAAGACCCTTCAGTGGGACAAGATGAGGAGGTGGAAGAAGTGATATTGAAGATCCTGCCCCTGTGTAGGCCTAGGCTAATGTGTGTGTATGTCCTGTGTCTTAGTTTTTAAGCAAAAGTTTAAAAAGTAAAAAAAAAATTCTAAAAACAGAAAAAAGCTTATATAAAGAAAATAATTTTTTTGTATAGCTATATAATGTGCTTGTGTTTTAAGCTAAGTGTTATTGCAAGAGTCACAAAATTAAAAATTAAAAAGTTTATAAAGTAAAAAGTTACAGTAAGCTAACATCTATTATTGAAGAAAACAACTTTATAAATTTACTGTAGCTGAACCACATGGTGTTTATAAAGTCTACAGTAGTGTATGATAATGCCCAGGCCTTCACGTCCATCACTGACCCACCCGTGGCAACTTCAGGTCCATACATTCCATTTATTGTAAGTACCCAATACAGGTGTATTATTTTTTATCTTTTATGTTGTATTTTTACCAAACTTTTTCTATGTTTAGATAAGTTCAGGTACACAAATACTTAATACTGTGTTATAGTTGCCTACAGTATTCTGTACAGTAACATGCTGTACAGGAGCAGTAGGCAGTGCCAGCTAGCCCGGGTGTGTAGCAGGCTGCACCATCTAAGCTTGTGAGTAAGAACTCAAAAGCGTGAGTATGCTCTACTATGCGCAGACCATGACAAAATTGTCTTTGACTTGTGCATTAATCAGATTTGAGTTGTCTGTATCTTCATGGAAGAAAGAAAAATGAAGGAAGGAAAGCTTCCTCTGTTAAACCCTGTTTGACCTCGAGTTCTTAGTCTTCTCTAGGTCAACAGGGTAGACTTTTCTTTCCTAGATCCCCTTCTTTTGCTCCCACCCTATAGGTGCATAATAACTTCAAAAATATCCCATTCTCAGCTTCAGCTGAGATGTCTGTAGGATGCACAGCCTCCTCTGGGACTAAGCACCCCAGGACCTGCCTTGGGTGTCCAGTAGGGAAGATGCTGCAGATGGAAACATAAAAGAAGGTTTGCTGGTGGGACTGCAAACTAGTACAACCTTTTTTGGAAGGAAGTATGGATAAACCTCAAAGCACTCAAGCTAGACCTCCCATTTGATCCTGCAACTCCATTGCTGGGCATCTACCCAGAAGGAAAAAAATCCTTTTACCATAAGGACACTTGCACTAGACTGTTTATTGCAGCTCAATTTACAATCGCCAAAATGTGGAAACAGCCTAAATGCCCACCATCCCAGGAATGAATTAACAAGCTGTGGTATATGTAGACCATGGAATACTATTCAGGCACTAAAAAAATGGAGACTTTACATCCTTTGTATTAACTTGGATGGAAGTGGAAGACATTATTCTTAGTAAAGCATCACAAGAATGGAGAAGCATGAATCCTATGTACTCAATTCTGATATGAGGACAATTAATGACAATTAAGGTCATGGTGGGGGTAGGGGAAGGGGAGAGCAGAGAGAGAAAGAAGGAGGGAGGGGTGAAGAAAGGAAGAGCAGAGAGAGGGAAGGAGGGAGTGGGTGGGGCCTTGGTGTGTGTCACACCTTTTGGGGGCAAGACATAATTGCAAAAGGGACTTTACCTAACAAATGCAATCAGTGTAATCTGGCTTACTGTACCCTCAATGACTCCCCAACAATAAAAAAAAAAAAAAAAAGGTTTGCTTCATCTCTGGGTTCTTTGCAAATGGTCTAATGAAAAGATTACATACTTGCCTTTTCCCCACCATACCCGTTCACTACACAGCAAACTGGCCCTGTGCGTGATTTGTAACCTTACAGGTGTAACAAAGAAGTGCAGTGTTGTGATCCCACCAGGTACTGAATGTTGTCAGTGGAATCAGCTCTTCCTTCCAAATGGTCATTTAAAAGCTCCCTTGGGATAGCAGAGTTCTTATTAGAAGTTATAGATGAAAAGAGAAAAGAGACTCTACCCATTCTTCCCCAATTTTGGCCTGGCCGAGGAACCTCTCACAGGACTCTTATCCACCTCCACCTAGAAATTAGCTTCAGGTTTTATTGTTCAATCACTTGTGTTCAATGTTGTATAAATTACAATAGCACCTTGAAACAAAGAGGCACTTAACCTTACAAAAGCTAGACAATTTTATTAAGCTAAAACCTAACCATGGCACTCCTGGCTGTAAAGCAGAATTCCCTTCAAGGGGTTTTAGTTTCATTGCTGAAGTGATGCCCCGCGAAGATTATCAACCTTTAAATAATACTCCATTCATGATTTAAATTTGGTTCAAGAGCAGTGGGTGTTCAAAATGAAGCACGGAGCAGAAGTCTTTATTTCTAGGAGAGTGGCTACAGATGCTAATTTAGATTTACAGAGAAAGACAATGGTCTGTGGCGAGGAAGTGGAGCAGCTGGGAGGCCTCCGTATTCTGAGGGGTGCTTCCTAATTAAGCTGTGCACCTCCCTCTCCTGCTCCCAAGACCCAGCGGTGATTGTACATGGCAGATAACTTACCATTCGTTATCATTTTCATTTTCCTCCTTCGACCTCTTGGATTTTTATTTCTGCTCGCAAATTTTGAAAATTCTCTAATTCACTGGACAGTTCTTCCTCTAAGGGAAGCCTCGACTTGAATTAAAAATTAATGTTTATTTCTGAGACCTAGATGTATAGATGTTTTCCCTTTTTATAGGACGGGAGGAGCATGCCATAATTTTCTTTGTACACAATGGCTCAGATTTCTCTTATAGATACATTGAGGATTGTTGGGGGAAGGAAGGAAGAGCATCAGATGCTGGCATCGTGTTTGATTCCGAGACATCAAAGAAGCCCTATTTACAGTGGAAACTTAACTCTTACAGAGTTCCCCATCCTGGAAGCCATTCTTAATTTCTTTTCTTATTCTGTTTTTCTCTCTCCCTAGTCCATATGCCACCCTTTTCCCTATGTCATTAACACTGGTGTACTCCTTTACGTTTGCCCAAAGTCACATTTTATAGCTGATTGTCTGGGTTTAGGAAGAATCTACATATTAATAACAAAGGGTGTTGTCCAGTCAAAACAGTGGTTCTCAAGACACTGAAATGATTAACTTTTCCCAATTCTGATTTAACGGGGTGGGGGCAATGCTATGGCTTGAATGTTTATCCCCTCCAGAACTCATGTTGAAATGTAGTTGTATTGTAATAGTATTAAGAGGACGAACCTTTAAGACGTGATTAGGCAATGAGAACCCTGCCCACAGGAATAAGCTAAGGTCAGTATCTTGGGAGTCAGTTTGTCACAGAAGGGAGAGTTCACCACCTCCTCTCTCTTTCACTAGCCCTTTCACCTCCTTCCAGGGGAGGACTCTGCAGGGAGGCCCCGCCCTCAGTCTCGGACTCTCAGCCTCTGGAACTATGAGCCAAATACATTCCTATCCCTGGCAAATTACCCAGTCTCAGGTAATCTGTTCTAGTGGCACAGAATGGATGAAGACAGCCAGCGTGACGAAGAGAACACGGCGAGAAGAAGAACGTGCTGCCGACTTTCCCCAGAAGCGCCTGCGGTGGAGGGAAAGTGTCATAGTCCATTTATTTCCCAGGCCTCCTATTATCACAGACTGGTTGTATCAAAGTCAGGTCTTTCCGCACTATTTGTAGTATCATATTTTTTCCTCCTCTTCCTCTGTGTGGGCACTGGCTTTTGTTTATTAAACTGCACATGATAACGTATTAGGAGTCCAATAGTGAATATGCTGCCTTTTAAAAGTATGGCTTGAGACCAGTTATGGGATGGTTAATGTTGAACAACTGGCTCTCTGTGTAAAAAGTCCTGATTTATAGTATTTGCTGATTTCCATGGTGTAAATAATTCTACCCTGGCTGAATTCAAGCCGCCAACATGAGGCCACTGAAGATGGAGTTGGGAAGAGATGTGCACAATTGGCTTTTGCCAGCGAGTACTGGCTGCTTGAGCACACCACAGTATATGTTAAGTGCTTAACACGTGGCCTGAAGCATAGTAAATTCTACACTAATGTGTGCCTTTATCAATCATCATTCCTGTTACCATAATTGTCGTGCTCTGTCTCCCTTGTCCTCTTATGTACGTATGTATTATGCATGTATGTATGTGTTATGTACGTATGTATTATGTATGTATGCATCCAGTGATGTGCTGGAAAACTCTAAAAAAAGCTTTGATTTGAAGCATTTGCCAGTTTCCATGAAAATACCCATACGATGGGTGATTTCAAGTTGCCAATGGTTTGACACTTGGTTTGCAAAATTTTTGAATATTTAACAATCTGTCCTCTTAAGCTAGTAAGAAGCTGCTCCAGCACACAACTGTCATAAGAGTAGGTTTCCAGGGATATCTGTATTGTCCTAGGATTTAGTTCACAAACACCAAAAAGACAGATTGTAATTTTTAGATTCTGCGTAAGTGAACTTTTCCTCTTCTGAGTAATAATGGATGTGAAGTGCTTTCTATATCTTTCCTTCAACCCTTTCTTCCCAACTTGAATAATTCTCTCTCAATGTACAAAGATTTTAGAGGAAAAAACCTTTTATTACATAACTCATCTGAAATTTCCTAGAAAGACCTGTAAATTTAGAATTTGCTTTGCCATTCGGCTCTTAATTAGTTACTAACCCTTGTGATTTTGGACAAATCCCAAATCAAGGATAACAAGAAATACCTCAAAGGATAGCTGTGAGCAATGTAAAAGGATGTTATGATTTGCGCATATTTAAATAGATGCCATGTTACCATCTCAATAATTAATATTGTGGCTAATTCCATATCTGCCCTGGCAGTGGAGAGATGGACGGACAGCATGGATTTTTTGTATTAGCAACATGAATGAAGGAAGAAATCATAAGCTTAGGACACTTGGGAGAGTTGAGACTAGAGAAAATGAGGAGGTTTGGATGGAAAGGAAAACTTGGAGAAAGCATCCTAGCTAGAGGCCATGTATAAATAAAATACCAGAAGTAGAAAGAAAATCAGGAGTATTACCTCTTTATCCCATGCCAGCCCCTGTCCTTGGTGCTAGAGCTCTAAGCAATAAGATAGAATTCTACAATCAGAAGCTCTGAAATCAAGTAAGGGGGAAAAAAGAAGCTATGCCCAGGCAGAGAAGATGGTTTGGGGAAAGTGCAAATTAGACCGTGCTGGGTAAATTATTTAGCATTAGTTTGTGGAAGGAGGCTGACTTTATAATTATCAGACACATAATAACAAGTCACTATGGAATTGTAAGAAGGTGAGTTACAGAATTAAAATGGCATTTTGCATCAGTTAGTTTAGTGGGGGTCTGCAGAAGTGATTAGGATGGAGACAGGAGAGAGATGAAAGAACAGGAAAATAACTGAGAAAGGAAGAAAGCTTGAAATGAATTTATAAACTGTGGTCCCTGATTATGTATGAAAAAGAACAGGAAGTGGAGGATCAGAGCAGAAGGGGGCAAATTTTTCTATAAAGGGCAAGATGGTTACTTTTTTAAACTTTGCAGGTGACAGGGTCTCTTTTCCGGCTACTCCATTCTGCCTCTGCAGGGTGAAAACAGCCACAGAGAGCACAGCAATGAATCAGCAAGGCTGCATACCAGTAAAACCAGCAGTGATGGATTCGACTGCTTACCAGAGTTATTAGACCCCTGGTTTAGAATACAGAGGAAATGAGAAGGGTCACTGCCCATGGGGATGATTCTAAATTAAGTTTTGGATATGACGGATTTGGGTGATAAAGAAAAAATTTAAGTAGAAATATCCTGAAAGCCTTTAGAAATTTAGGATTATATTTTGGATGACAGTTTAGATTTAGAGCTGAGATTTATGACTGTTAAAGAAAACAAATGCACATTTAGGGTCAAGCTAGCCACACGGAAACCAGGAGTAATCAAATACAAGGAACTGGTTAAACACATGAGCTAAGGAGCTAAACAGGGGATGATTCCCAGAGATCAGGAGTAGCACGAGATGTGTCTAGGATAGAGGTGGTGTTTCTGGAGCTCAGGGGTTCAGTAAAGGGAGATTGTTACAAGACTGGCTTTCAACGCCCGCATCCCCTGGTGCTCAGGCTCAGGCGTGTAATATTGCATCTCTTCTCATCAAGAAATGAAGTTTTTCTACCCCTTTGAATAAGGGCTGCCATTGTGACTTGATTTGATCAACAGAATAGGGTGGATGTGAGGTTGTGTGAATTCAAGAACCTTTTGGTAAGAGGTCTTGAAGCTCTAGTCTTGCCCTCATAAAATCCTCTGTCTACCATGCTTTGAAGAAGCCCAGTCTAGCTCACTAAAAGATAAGAAGTCTCATGGAGAGAAACCCAACCACCAGCCATAACAAATTGCTAAATGTATGAGGGGAGCTACCTCAAACCACCCAGCTCCAGTGGAGATATCAGAGGAAATATCTTGCCTTTCCCATCCCTTTTCCTCCTCCCTTCCCCACAGGGCTCATCAGTGCCTCCCTGGGGTCTAAACAGATGGAGCTAGCTGATAGGGGATCCCGGGAATGCAGCCTGCGAGATAAAGCAGAACTGGAGAAACAGGCCTGGGAGCAGCAGTGGTTGATGAAACAGATGAAAGAATGAAGCGGGGAGAGGGAGAGAAGTTTCTGGAGAAGCAGACGTGGATCAGTCGGACAGGCTGGAATAGCAATAATACAATGTAGGTATGAATGAAAAAAATGAGAGGTTTGGGCAGGGTACAGTGGTTTATGCCTATAATTCTACCTGAGGCAAGACGGGAGGCTGAGAAGGGAGGAGCTCTTGAGTTCAGGAGTTGGAGCAAGAGTGAGACCCAATCTCTACTAAAAATAGAAAAATAGGCTGGTTTGGTGGAGGGCATCTGTAGTCCCAGCTACTCGGGAAGCTGAGGGAGGAGGACCACTTAAACTCAGAAGTTTGAGGCTGCTGAGAGCTAGGCTGACCCCTTGACCTGTACACATGACACTCTAGCCTGGGCAATAGAGTGAGACTCAGTCTCAAAAAAAAAAAAAAAAAAAAGAAAAGAAAAGAAAAGAAAGAGGATTATAAGGAAGGGAAGGTCTGATAAATGGTATCAATTAATGCAGAGACTTCAAAGAGGGTAACTGCAAAGGAGACAATTTAATTTGATGACATGCTGTAACTAGGGACGCATGAGTACCCTGTAAACATAGATTAATTTTTTCTTCCTGAAATTGGTTTGGGAATCCTCAGAGGTTTGTGAAAGCGTCATAGAGGATTCATCACCAAGAATGTAAATGGTATCTGTTTTGATTTCTAGTATGTTTTAAAAATTATTTAGAGGCATGTTTATAAAAACATAAGGAATCTTCAAAGGTAATATATTGATATCTCCATTAAAAAAAAACACCTGAGAGGTAGAAAAAGTATACAATATGTTTTAAAAAGTTTTGAGTTAAATGATGATGTGATTATTTTTCCTTTCAAAGCTGAACATTTTGCACCTTGCAGGTTGTGTTGAGTGGCACACCAATCATTTCCTATAAGATGATTACATTTGTGATTGTGTCACCCAGTTTAATACCTCTAGTCCTGGTGTTGATTTTCATTGCTGTGGGGTGAAAGATTCTTCTTATTTATTTATTTTTTAACTTTTTTAATTTATTATTATTATTTTTTTTGCCAGAATCTAGTTCTGTCACTCTGGATAAAGCTCAATGTAACCTCAAATTTCTAGGCTCAAGCTATTCTCTTGCCTCAGTCTCCAGAGTAGCAGGGACTACAGGTGCATGCCATTGTGCTGGCTAATTTTTTCTATTTTTGGTACAGACTGGGTCTTGCTGTTGCTCAGGCTGGGCTCCAACTCTTAGCCTCAAGCAATTCTCCCACTTGGGCCTCCCGGAGGGCCCAGGCTGCTAGGACTATAGGCATGAGACATCACACCTGGCCTTTCTTTCTTTTTTTTTTTTTTTTTTTCAGTTTCTGGCCAGGGCTGGGTTTGAACCCGCCACCTCCGGCATATGGGGCTGGCGCCCTACCCCTTTGAGCCACAGGCGCCACCCATGGCCTTTCTTTATTCTTAAGTACCTATAAAGTTTAATTTATATCCAAGATGGAACCTTTTATAAGGACAAAAATCAACATGAATACTGAAGTTAAGTGCAAGTTCATTAAGAGTATCAAAATAAGAATTCTGCTAATTTGTTTCAAGTTGTCTTATGCAATATTTTTAAGTTTCATTGATTGAATCACAATTTTTACATAGCACACCAAAACCTCTCTCGTACTTCTGAAATCAAAAGGGGAAACCCACAAATAAAAATGTATTTGTTAAATGACATTTCTAGAGAAGTGGTGCCTTAGATATTTTATTTACTTTGTTATTTAAAAAAATGTAAATATGATATATGATCCCACTTACATAAAGTTGTGAAAATTCAAATATAAACTCTAATGACAGAAAGCAGATGAGTGGTTTCCTAGGGTTGGGGTGAGGGTGGTAGTGGCGAAGGGCTGCAAAGGGTGATGGGGATGTTCGGCAGCCTGACTGTTGAGGTGGGTACATTGGTAAAGTAAGTGAGCTACGCACTTACAATTATGCCTTATCCTGAAGGTAAGTTAGATCACAACATGGATTAAGACATAAGTTTTATACAAATAACAGTTTATTTAACAAATTTTAATTAGATAATTCCAAATACAAGGCCAAATACAAGACACATACTTGTCTAAAAGGAGCAACTGAGGCAAAAAATGTAAGTTAAGGCCAACGTCTACGGCCAGGTTCCTGCAGGGCCAATTCTTCACCTGTTTCATTTGCCTCTTCCTTTTGGATGACCTCAGAGAAGTGAAAATTTTAACATACACTGGTCCTTAAACTGAATGTTATGAAATATGCTATCATTAAATTTTATTTGTTGCCAAATAAAATTTTTATTTCTTTGCGTTTAATCCCAGTATGATTTGTTGGAATGCTAGAGCATGAGACTTGCTGCTCTCCATGTCTGGGAAAGTCTCAACCATTATCTATTGGAATGTTGCCTGTCTGCCTCAATTTTCTCCTTCTGAAGCACTGATAAGATACGTAGCTTGTTCTTCATTTCTGTCTCTTTGTGCTGGATTCTGAATCAAAGCTAAAGTTCTCTCTTTGGTAGTATTTAACCCACAGCTTATCCTGTTCCTTGAATTTTTAATTTCCATGATTATTATTTTTATTTTTTAAGTTCTATTTATTTCTTCATCAAATCTGCCTGGTAATATTAATATCTTCTTGTATTTCTTTAAAAAATGTAAATAGACATTCTTTGAATTTTAAACATAGATAATATCATTATAATGGTAGAAATTCAGTTATTCATGCGCTGAATCCCAGTCACCCAGAATAGTGCTGGGAAGAGTAGGAAATCTACGAATCTTTTAATTCAATATTTATAGTCTTGTAAAGTCTGATTCTCTTGTTTATTGTTTCTTTTGACTTCAATGGTCACTTTTCCTTGGATGATTTTTTCTTTTATTGTGAGTTCACATTTCTCAAAAGATTATTTGGAAATACTTTGTCTCCTGGGTTTAAGGTGCTTTTTTTCTTTTGGAAAGTTTCTGTGTTTGCTCTTTCAGATGCCCTGGCGGCATTAAGAACCATAGGGCCATTTTATTTTATTTTATTTTTTTGCAGTTTTTGGCTGGGGCTGGGTTTGAACCCGCCACCTCCAGCGTATGGGGCTGGGGCCGGTGCCCTTCTCCTTTGAGCCACAGGCGCCCATTTTAAACTAGCTTCAGAGTTTGGGATTTTTATTTTATAGGTAGAGTGCATTCTAGCCTCAAATCTACGTGAAGACTAGTTTAGGACTAAGAATTCTCCTAGGAGGCTCAGCGCCTGTGGCTCAAATGGCTAAGGCACCAGCCGCATACACATGAGCTGGGGGGTTCAAATCCAGCCTGGGCTACCAAAACAACAATGACCGCTGCAAACCCCCCCCCCCAAAAAAAAAAATAGCTGAGTGTTGTGGCAGGTGCCTGTAGTCCCAGCTACTTGGGAGGCTGAGGCAGGAGAATTGCTTGAGCCCAGGAGTTGGAAGTTGCTGTGAGCTGTGACGCCACAGCACTCTACCCAGGGTGACAGCTTGAGGCTCTGTCTCAAAAAAAAAAAAAAAAGAATTCTCATAGGAGATCTTTTTTTTTTTTTTTTTTCATGTAGGACCAAGGCAGGTCCTACCCATTTCTTCTGGTAGTAGATATGGAGGCTTAAGAAGGTTAACATCATACAGCTAGAAGAGGAAAGGGAATGAGCACCCAGATCTGTGGGACTTTGATGTCCACGTTTTCCCTTTATACCAATGTGCCTTTCAAGGACTTAGTAGTGTGTTGATGTGAACCTGACTTAAACCAGGTCTAGAGGGACAAGTGAGAACTTCCAGGAAGCCAGTAATGTCCAGCTGATAGAGTGAAATAGGAAATGGTACTGGGATAGAAGTTGGTTTTATGTGGCTAATGCCTCTGAGTCCACTAAAGGGGTGTGCTGGCAGCCTGGTATTGCTACTGGTCAGCAGGACAGTCACATAGAGGCGTAAATCAGGACCTGTCCATTCCTCTTTATTCCTTCCTACTTTGGGCAACCACGATCTTCTGAGCATTATGGCTGTTGGTTCAAGTCCCCTCCCCAAACTCATGCAAACAAATTTCTCTTATAACCTTCACTAACCTAGGACCATACAGGGAAGGGAATTCTAAGCAGATACAAAATAAAACTGGCAGAGGACGAGGAAGAATTAGCAACCAATGTATGCTAGTTGCATCTTTCTCCCATCTCTGATGACAGGAAACACAATGCTTATTGACTCTTTATAAGTGGCCACCAACCACCTTACCTTCTCAGCACACAACTCATTATCCTGAGAGCAAGTGTGGGAAGTTGTATAAGTAGCATCTGGTGTTAAAAGTGGATTTATTTTCCTGGGATAGTGGTTTCAGAAGAAAATATAGTTTTTCATACATAATTCGTGCAACTTTTTAAGAATGCTATTTAAAAATCTTTAGTTCCTATAACTATATTTTGGAGCAAACATGCTAATGGATGCTTGTCATTGAGTGGTGCTTCATGTAAGGCCGCAGAACACGTAGGTGACTGATCTAATGAGAGAAACACAAACTTGGAGAGGTAGCAGGACCCCCCTGTTCTGTGGGCAAAGCTTTGAAACCCTGCAAACTGTTTCATGAATTGGCCTATCCTTTGCTTTTGAAAAAGGTTCTCAGAAAGATGTGATTTTAATTCAAGGTCTGTGGAATTTCTGTCACAGAACGTGTGTTAATGTAAGTCTGGAGTCCGTGTCAGTTAGAATGAATTTCTTCCAGTCCAGAGCATAAGAGGTAGAGTGAGCTGTACCATCTACTGATTTTTAGCACTTCTGGGCAGGATTTAGTATTTTTCTATGATAATTATCATTTTATATAATTGTCAAAGATTACAATTTTTACCATTATGTTTGTTTTTGCTCTTCTTTTTCTTCTTGATGCCCTTAAAATGTTTTACCCTAGGTCAGGTGCAGTGGCTCATGCCTGTAATCCTAGAACTCTGGGAGGCCAAGATGAGGGGATTGCTTGAGCTCACAAGTTCAAGACCCTGTCTCTAAAACATACCAGTCATGTGTTGTGGTGGGCACCTGTAATCCCAGCTACTGAGGAGGCTAAGGCAAGCAGATCTCTTTGGTAGGCCTAGTGGGCCTAGGCTAAGACAGAAAGGTGTCAGGCCTAGACTATAATGGAAAAATACCAGTTGACTCTTGGGCTAACTCCTGGCAAATTTCCAGACCGCAAGCTTTAATTTCTTGCTTGGCTAACTCCCTGGGAAACAGACCAGGAGGTACCAACTTTTCCCGGACTAACTTTTAAACAATAACAGGTGGTGAAAGTACTGAAACTAAGATGTATAGGGGGAAAATATTAAAACAAAGATATATGATGTATTGCTGACTAATGGCAAAATTCTGCTTCTGTACAATGCATGCTTGCTACCCTACCTGGATGCACCTGGACAGCCTGTGTGCCAACCAGGATGCAGACCAAGCCTTAAAAACCTGACCCTTTAATCACTTGGGGCTGCTCTCAGAAATCCCATGTTGGGACACTGAGGCAGTCGCCGGCTGGCTCTTCAATAAAAGGACTCCTCTTTAAATTTAACTTGTTTGGCAGTGTGGTCTTTGTGGAAGTCCTGGGCACAATAACTTCAGCCCATGAGTTTGAGGTTGCTGTGAGCTATGATATAACAGCACGCTACTGAGGGTGACAAAGTGAGATGCTGTCTCAAAAAAAAAAGTTTTACCCTTTACATTTTCCCAGTTTATGTTGACATTAGTCCTGGAAGGGAACATTTTGCCATTTCTATTTTGCAGATGAGGAAATGGCGATTCAGAGGAATTAAGTGACTTGCCTGGATTACCCCCATGGGCGTCAGAACTGGGCTCAGCTCAGGCTGTTGTTTCCCTCATTCAAATTTTTATCATTCTATTTTTAACAAGGGTGATTATTTCTACTTCTGACATTTGGTCACTTTTACAACGTGAACCTTTTCCCAGGAAGAATTATGGGGAAAAAAAATCACTAATTAACTCAATATTACTTGTTTAAGCAGCAAACATGTTACAATGACTTCTTGGACAAGCTGATGAATTTATCCTATTTTTTCCAACCTCCCTTAAAAGTGGTATTTCAGGATGAATTTTCTAGGTAGACTATATCTTCTCAAGGAACTGTTTAAACATGGGAACATGGTGACTTCTCAAGTGGTCAGCCCACATCGATGGGTAGAGGATATTTCCTTTTGCCCACACGGACAGAATAAAAAATGATTCATCATGCACTGATAATTACAGTATAAAAGAAATGTGACTATTTTTAAAGCACCATTTTTCTCTCTAAGACCCGAAGCTTTCCAAGCTCTTATAAAAAAATCCATTCACCTGATATTAAAAGCTCCATTCCCTGCACCCAACCTCCATCTCTGACCCGAAACATAATGGCAAGTTCCAAGAAAATGATGCAGACGCAGCCACGGTCGAAGCCTTTGTTGTTTGCACTTATCCTCACACGCAGACATCTCTGAATAGAGAGGCAGGTGCTGTTTGATAAAAAACTAGTCCCCACAGAAATGTGAACGGCAGTCAGAGCACATGTTTTTTTTTAAATTCTGTGAAGGAAATGTTAGATAAGTTTGAAATCTTGGACCATCCTTCTGCAGTTCAGCACCCACCCACCTCCAACATCAACAAATTCCAGCAATTTAAAGCTGTGTTTGTTTTTTAATTCATGCAAGCAGTTGAGATGCAGGCATCTCAGTAGAAGACAAGACAATGACAAAGGGAAAAGTCATTGTCTGTTTCAACGAACACTTTGGATTTGGCATTAAGACTGTGCTTGAATATTCCCTTTTCTTATTATTTAGAAAGGTTCTTTAGAGTTGCTCTTTGCAGACACAGCAAATTCATTGACAGGATTAAAAAAAATTTGGAGCTGGATTTTAGATGAAAGTGTTGCTGTTGGCATATCAATGCCAGCTACAAATCAGCAAAAACAATTGTTCCGTCATTAGCAAAGCCTGCAAACAGGAGCAATCCTAATAAAGACTTCTGGCGCTCTCATTGGCTTTGTTTGACTTGATTGCATTCGCTACATTTACAATCTGTTTTGTGTTATCGGCACATAGACTGACAGACTTTTTAAATTCACATTTAGAAAATTTGAGAGCAGTTTTCAAAAACACTCCCTGAAAGAGTAACATATCGGCAGCGTTTGATTTACACTGCCAATAAATAATACTTAGCCACTGGAAACAAATAATCTGATGCAATTAAAGAGGAATCCCGGAGATGAGAGAGACCTAGATTCTGCTAAGGTTTTATCTGCGACTTTGGGAGTGTGGAGTTAGATCTCTAGAACATAGTTCTTTTTAATAACTAGACCATTGTACGTGCTCCTGCCTTGCCTGGTATAAATAAAATAGACAAGAATTAATATTTTCCAGAACTTTGGTTCTGAGATGAAAGGTGCTGGGAGACCACAAAGTAATTATTGAAATTGTGAGTTCTAAATGTTATCATTTATACAGTCATCTGCATGTGTAGTAAAAATAATAATGAGGATAAATTCCTATTTAATGAGTATTTATCATGTGTTGGCCGTGTGCAATGTGCTTCTAATTCTCAAGACAACACTGTTATCTGTTTTGCACACAAGGAAACTGGTGAGAGAGGCTAAGTAACTTGCCCATGGTCACACAGCTCAGTGTTATAGACGGGATTTAATCTAAGGCTGGTCTGTCTCCAAAGCTTATCCTCTTCACCAAAATGTAAATTTTATAAGCCACTGTCAAGGTCATTTTCTTTCTTTTTTAAAAATTTTTTTAATTAAATTATAGCTGTGTACATTAATGCGATCATGGGGCACCATACACTGGTTTTATAGACCATTTGACATATTTTCATCACACTGGTTAACATAGCCTTCCTGGCATTTTCTTAGTTGTCTTTTTTTTTTTTTTCCATTTCTTTATTTTTTATTGTTGGGGATTCATTGAGGGTACAATAAACTGGGTTACACTGATTGCATTTTTTAGGTAAAGTCCCTCTTATAATCGTGTCTTGTGCCCAAAAGGTGTGGCACACACCAAAGCCCCACTCCCTTCCCTCCTTCCCTCTCTTTGCTCTTCCTTTCTGATTTCATTTCTTTTTTTTTTTTTAAGCAGGAACTCAACTTTATTGCATCAAGCAGCCGCTTATATAGAGCGTGGGGAAGGGGCAGGGAAAGAAGGCAGGGGATAAGGTGTGTGACAGTGTTGGGCCAGTGGCATGGTACCACGTTGGCTATATCTAGGTAGAGGCAGTTTCAGGCCTGGCCTTGCTGAGTCATTGCTATGCAGAAGTAGCTTGATAGATCTACTTCTAGTCAGGCTCGGGAAGTTGCACTTGGTCTCGGGCACATGGCAGGGCCCAACAATTCCCTCTTTTGTTTTTTGTATGGCGGAAAAACATAGCTCCTATCTTAGGTTGCCTGCTCTTGCAGTTTAAGTCTTACCCGTCATGGGGATACAAACATCAATGGTTTGGTCCCTGTCTTAGGTTGACTGAACACAGAGTGATCTTACCCATCTTTGGGTACTATGAATGTAATCCACCATGCAGCCTCTCCATATCCTCTCTTAGGTTGTCCCGGCT